>OMLM01000234.1:6791-18043 GCA_900302695.1 Helostoma temminkii | reverse complement strand
TTTTTAAAATAAAGTAGATTGTTGTGATTTTATAGTATAGTAATTCTCAAAGTCATCTTAATTGTGAATTCTGCTATAAACATAGACAAAGTATAGACATAAAGAGCATTGAAAATGCATTTCTCTCAGGTTTACATGTAATAAACAATTCACTGCTTTATACAATACAATACTATAGAGACTACTATAAAAAAATTAAATAAACTACTATCAACAAGAGTAACTAGACTAGACACAGCTTTAAGTCTATTTACAGTGTAGTGCAATAGTGTGAAACTGTTTGTACAAATTGTGACCTCATAAACTACCGAATGTTTTTTAAAGACATAATTATATAATAAATAAAAAAGTGAATCCATAACCTTTGACAGAAATTGGTCTTGTAATTGTAAAAAGATGTAATTACGACATCATGTTTCCTCTCTAAATTCTTTTGGTAAATTTAGCACACTTTGTGGTCACAATCACTAGTCTTCAACTGTAATGTAAGGATGCAGAACTACTTAATGCTGCATAGTAATCTGGCATTTTAACCAAGACCGAAAGTGTCACAGTTTGTGTCTTATGTAAAGGACCCATATAAAAGATAAGATATATAAAAATATTACAAAACAAAGTTTGATGTAATGCAGGTAAGGGAAGGCAGGAACCAGGAACTGGTCAGGTGAGTAAGTCTTCGGGGAACCAGGCAGGGCAGGATTAATGTGGGGGAGACAAGTGTGAATAGAGTAGATGACAAGCAGATTGCAGGTGAGGGACTGATATCTTGCAGGTGGGGAACGACAAGGTGACTGGAGAGGAGAGTGGCACACAAGATGGCAGGTGAATCACAAAATGTCAGCGCCTTTGGCATCTCATGTATGCACTAGGTTTTATACCATATAGTCCTCCGTGACAGCAGACACACACACACATACAGAGGCAGAGGTATCTGAGTCTAAGATCCAAAATAAAATCCTATAAAAAGTCCCTGAGTCTGGGTTAGGCGGCACAGAAAGAGACAGATCTGGAAAACAGGCAGACGGGTTAATCACAGAGCAGGTTCAGGTTCAGAGGCAGATCAGGGTATCGGGTCCATAAACAGGTTTCCAAAATCCAAAAAGTCCAAATCCACAAATCAAAGGCAGAGCAGGGTTCCAGAAAAGAGGACAGAACAGGTAGCAATCAAGAACTTACAGAGCTGAGGGTCAGAGCAGAAATCAGGTCCAGGACAGGTTAAGGGTCTGTAACAGGAATCAGAATACGGTTCAGGTTCTGGTTCAGGTTGGTTGGAAAATAGCAACAGGGTGTGTTGCACTTACAATATGGCGACTGGCAAGGAGTCAAAGATCTGCTTATATGGGAGAGTAAACAGTTGTTAGAAATCAGACTGATTGCAATGAGAATGAGCAGGAGTAGGAAGTTGACCATATACGGAGTATAGGAAGACTGCTAGGGCTGAAAAGGTGAATGGAGCAGGTAAGAGTAATCAGGCTGATAGGTTAAGCATGTGTATATTTGTCAGCACGACTGGGGGAGTGTGTCCAGATGGATCAGAAAGTCTGAAAAAACAGTGAAACTATGACAATTAGCACAGAAACTGAAAAATAAATGATCCAATGATAAAACCAGGACATGGATCATGATGGAGCACTGTTAGCACTGTCACCTCACAGCAAGAAGGTCCTGGGTTTGATTCCTGGGGTCTTTCTGTGTGGAATTTGCGTGGGTTCTCCCACAGTCCAAAGACATGCAGTTAGGTTAACTAGGGACTCTAAATTACCCATAGGTGAGAGTGTGAATGGTTATTTGTCTGTATGTGGCCCTGTGATAGACTGGTGACTGTCCAGGGTGTACTCTTGCCCATGATAGCTGGGATAGGCTCCAGCACTTCCCGTGGCCCCTACAGGGACTAAGCAGTATAGAAAATAGATGCATGGATCATGATGAGAAGTGAATCATCAATAGCAGGTTTGGCATATGCTAGAGTTATAATGTTAACAAAAAATATAAATTCCCTCTGGTCAGTCTGAACATTGCATAGTGTCAGGTGTGAGATAATGCCACGCTTCCCCCACTGGAGAATTTCTTCTTCATCCACCTGCAGCTATGGCCTGAATGAAAGCAAAATCTCCACATAAGATAAATCTTTATTGTCATTGCACAGTCACACTTAGTACAACAGTACAACAAAATTGTGAATTGTCCCACATTGGTGCAAAGAGAAAGAAGATATATAAATTGCAAATTTGCAATTATACTGTATACACATACACACCAGCTATATACACACAGAATATATACACAAAAAAATAAAACAGATCCAGTCCATCACGTGTGTGTGTTCATGAGGGCTATTACCCTGTTGTAAAAACTGTCCCTAAGTCTGTTTGTCCATGACCTCAGCACCCTGAGTCTTTTGCAAGAGGGCAACATCTTAAACACCCGGTGTCCTGGGTGTGTGCTGTCCTTCAGGATGTTGCATGCCCTCCTAACACAGCGGGTGCTGTAGAGGTCCTTCAGGGAGGGAAGAGGGTGGCCAATGATCTTTTGGGCAGTGTTTATGACCCTTTGTAGAACCTTCCTGTGTGCCATGGTGCAGCTTGAAAACCACACAGAGATGCAGTGTGTTAGCACACTCTCAATGGAACAACAATGGAACGCAACCAGCAGCTCTCTCTTCAGGTTGACCCTCCTGAGGATCCACAGGAAGTGATGCTGTTGGGCCTTTTTCATAACCTCCGTGGTGTTTAAGCTCCATTGGAGGTCTTCATCTATGTGCACACCTAGGCACTTGAAGCCTGGCACCCCAGAGCTCCCCATTGGCTCCTCATTAATGTAAATGGACTGCAGATCTGACTTCTTCCTCCTAAAGTCCACAATCAGTTCTTTGGACTTAGTGGTGTTTAAGACCAAATTGTTGTCCGCACACCACCCCACCACCCTCTGGATCTTATCCCTGTATGCTGTCTCATCACCAACAGAGATAAGCTCCACCACAGTGGTGTCATCAGCAGACTTAATGACGACGTGTACAGGGTGTACAGCAGAGGACTCAGCATACAACCTTGTGGGGAGCTGGTGTTTAGGGCTGTGGAGAGATGGGGACCCACTCTGACTCTCTGTACTCTGTCAGAGAGAAAGTCTCTGATCCAACAGCAAGTGGTGGGGGAAAATCCAATGTCCATCAATTTTGCTTTCAGTCTGTCCCGTAATATTGTGTTGAAAGCAGAGCTAAAGTCGACAAAGAGCAGCCTAGCATAACACCCTTGCATTTCTATGTGGGAAATGGTGGTGTGGAGTGCTGTGATGATGGTGTCTTCTGTCGATCTGTTAGCTCTGTATGCAAACTGCAGTGGGTCATTATGACAGGTGTCAGAGCTACTGGTCGGTAGTTATTGAGGCTGCTGATGGTGGTCTTTTTAGGCAGTGGGACAATCATGGCTGACTTCTGGCATAATGAGACTGAGACAGTGATGAGTTGAAAATGTTGGTGAAGACCCCAGCCAGCTGGTCTGCGCACTTCCTGAGGACCTTCCCTGTCACTCTGTCCGGTCCAGCAGCCTTCCTGGGGTTCACTGCCCTCAGCATATACCTCACCTCGTGCTCCTGCACTGTGAGACTGGAGCTGCTGCAGTCCAATGTTCGAGCTTCAGCTGCCCCATGTCCTTCCACCTCGAAGCGCGCAAAGAAGTGGTTTAACTCCTCTGCGAGCATAACGTCACCCATAGCCATCATGGTGTTGCACGATTTGAGGTTGGTTAGGTGCTGGACTCCCTGCCACACCTGCCATGTGTTGTTGTCCCTGAAGTGGTCCTCAATCTTCCTCTTATAAGCTACCTTGGCCTCTCTGATGCGGGTTAGCTCTGGCTGTGCTGTATTGTGCTTTGTCACCATATCTAAAGGCTACATGACGTTGCTTTAGCAAGACCTGGACCTCTTTATTCATCCATGGTTTCTGATTGTAGTAGAGACGCTTGTCCACAGTGACGCCGTCAACACAGAAGTTGATGTAAGAGAGCACGGATGTAGTATGCTCCTTTAGGTCCTGGTGTTCAAACACACTCTAGTCTGTGTCCTCAAAGCACTCCTGCAGCTGATATGATGCGCTCTCATGTTTTCACAATCTTTGTCACTGGGGGGGGCTCTCCTCCTGACGGGGGTGTATGCTGGAATCAACAACATGGACATGTAATCTGACAGACCCAGATGTGGTAGAGGGGTTGCTCTATAGCCTTTTTGGATGTTGCTAAAGGCTTTGCACCCCTTGTTGCACATTTAATGTGCTGATCAAATTTGGGGAATACTGACCTTCAATCAGAATGATTGAAGTCCCCAGCTGGGATGTGCACTGCTTCAGGATGAGAGTTCTGCTTGCTGCTTATTGCTTTGTGCAGCACATCCATAGCTACGCTAGCATTGGCATCAGGTGGTACATAAACGGTCGTTACCATGACAACGGTAAACTTGCAAGGAATGTAAACGGGTCTACATTTAACAGTTAAATATTCCACGTCTTGGGAACAATAGCTGTCTATGGTTGTTGCATTTCTGCACCAGTTGTCTCTGTCTCTGTCCTTATCAGAGTCACCGTTCCTGTATGGAAGGCTGCAGCCAAGTCTCTGTGATTAACACAATGCAACAGTCATGGAAGCACTTGTTGGTTGCATTCTTCAGCCTCAGTTCATCGATTTTGTTTGTTATGGATCTGGTGTTAGAGAGGAAAAGGGCAGGAAGCGGTGGCTTAAATGGTTGTCTCTTCAGCCGCGCTAGTGGGCCACCCCTGCAGCCTTGTTTTTGCTTCCTTTGTTTGTGCTTCCTTTTGAGCTTGGTGCTGGGGAGAACCATCCATGGAATGTCGTGGAAGCAGTGAAAGTCCGATGTAATACCCTTTTCACAGCGTAAACCCAAGCTCAGGAAGTCCTGACGACTGTATCTAAACTGTACTGTCATCTGGTGGTTTTTCCAAAGAGTAGCACATGCACACATAGTAAATAAAGTAAATAAAGCACCGTGAGTGATGAGCAGTGAGCCGCAGCGCATCATAAAAGGACAAATGATCATGATCAAGATTAAAGAGCAATTGGACAGGATGACAATAGAAGGCATTATTGAACAAAACAAATTGAACAGAACCATGGTGTCAGGGTGGTGTGCACCTATGTTGGCCCAACTAAGAAAATCTGGAGAAATAGAATATGTGTTGTTCTGAACTGGATCAACCAATGTGAAGAACGGGAAAAATATATACTGCACAATTTGGATGGTTTAAAGATGCTTTAAATTTTGAATGGTGCTGTTGGGTTTTGGCATATTCCCTAGATAAAGAGGGCACTAAATTCACAACATTCACAACCCCATTCAGAAGGTATTTTTACCACCTTCCCTCTAGGCATTAAAAATTCACCTGAGACCTCTCAAAGATAAATGATTAATGAACACTGTAAGTATCATAGTATTTGTAAAATGAGTTTTCCACAGTCACGTTTGCTGTGGCCGTTGTGTTTACTGTTTATCCTGTGTTTTTTTGTGTGTTTTTTTGTGTGTGTGTCATAAGCCTGTTGAGGTGTTTGCATAGCCTGTAACCCTCTTGCTGTTCTACACTGTTCTGGCCAGTGCAGATTATATGATCATATGGCTTCACAATGTTGCCTGAATCTACATAATAATCTACAATAACGTTTGGGTCTCCTTGTGGCCGAATGTTTATAAAGATACAACCATCAGCCACGTTAAATTCTCTTGGTGGTTTCAATTTTGTAGTAAACAGGGGTCATCATGGGATCAAAAGGTGTAAAAACCATAACACAAGACCTGAATTCTGAACTTAACATGGTGGTTTGCTTTTGGGTTGTGCACTTGCTCCATAAACTTTACTTTCTGATGACATCACGAAGATTAAAGTTACTGTTTTACTGTTTTGTTTTGTTTTTTACACAGAAGAAAAGAATTGCTAAATGCATTACCTCTACTCACCTGCCTTCTGCCTTCTTATCATTACATCAGCTGTGATATTTAAATGAACAGAGAAGTCACCAGGAAATACAAGAATAATAGAATTTTTTTCTGTTCCACCCGGTGGTTTTTTTTCCCATGAAGCAGGAAGTTATTGGTAGTTTTAGTTTATTACACTAACTATTTGGTAGTTGATATATGGGATATTAACTGTATTGTAGTGCTTAGTTTCTGATGCTGGATTTTTTTTCAGTGGTGAGAGTATTCAGATTTTCAACTTACTGTATTCAACTTACCAATTACTGTATTTATATAAATGTGAATATGTAGCTACATTTATTTGTGGCAATATTATGCATAATCTTGAATTTAGATTTCTGTGTCTTTAAGGGTCACTTATCTCCATCCTGGTCTTCCTGTGGGCTGAACTCTGTCCAGTTGGAACAGTGCCGTCCATCAACAACAACCTAGCTGAAAATCCTGCTGCATACTGTGGCATACTGTCATGCATGAGGTGCAATGAACAGATATAAAATGCATAACTCATAATGATTGAACACATCAGTTAATGACACTGCTTTGACACTGATGTGTTGTCTGAATGGAGCATTCTGGGGATGGATTCTACCCAACAGGAAAATGTCTTTACAAATATTAAACATTTGATATACGTTCTATTTTCTGTTATAAAAATATATGGGTTTATGAGGAAAATCATTGCATTCTATTTTTATGTAGATTTACTTATAAACTTTCCAACTTTTTTGGAATTAGGGTTGTATAAATGTATAAGTTCTCACTATAGAAGTCTGTCAATTATTATTATACAATTATTTTATTATTCTTGAAGTATTACAATGTAAATGTAATACTGAAGGCAGCACATACATGGTTTAATTTTTTATATTACAATGACTTATGGTTATTTTAAAATCTTCTTTTTCAAAGTAACTGGAAACTATTGTACTTAAAAATTTTAAATTGATGTTTAATCATTTGAGTAAATGTACTTCTACTGATTTTGATCTTTCTGTGTTGTTGTTATTAAATATTTATTTGCAATCACTGACTCCACTTCTTTTACATGATGTGATCACAGCCCAGTATATAATAGAATATGTTTAGTCTACTGAGTAGAGTAAAATATCCAGCTTAACAATAGTTAAGGATCAGCAGAATGAGGATTTAGGCTAACTGACTCAAAGACCGCTAAACTGTAATGGTTTAAAAGGCAGACATTTGTTGCGTGAACAAATATCCATGGAAAGCTGAAACACTGTGGCATATGCTGCTCAGTCATGCTGAATAAATTACACAAATGCAAATAGTCTTTCAACAAATGTCACAACATCATGTCCTATAACTCCCCTCTCACACATACGCACACTCCACCTGTACAACCAAATTGTGTCTTTCTAACTAATGTGCTCACTCGCTATGATTTGATTTCTGACATGCATTCAGACTTTTGTTTGCTAACTGCAGCATAATTGAGTGGTTAATCCTCTACTTTTGTATGCTTCTGTGTAAAGCCGAGGTAAGAACTTTTTGTTTGTCTTTTATCTTGTGATGGCTAGTTCTATATAGCTGTTTTTTCCTGATACTATAAGGTTCTACTTGATGTCTGACTTAATATATAACAACTCTCTTCTCCAAAGAGTCAACCTCTTAAGTTAAAACCGACTGTATAGTTATTGTAGTGTTGGAAACAAAATCAATTTCAGTTTTAAAATCTGTAATTTTGTGTACAGTTGTACATGGCATTCCTGTATTAAGAACTTCTAATCCAATTTTGAGAGAGCTGGTTTGTGATATCACCAAAGTTCATGGAGATTTCTCTTCTTACAAGAATATGTGATTGGCTCCATGGATTTGGTAAGTGCATCAATTATACGTGAAAGACTCATTTACTTACTGGTCCAGTGTGGACTATTCCCCCATATTATTTCCCCAGTACTTTACATACTGGGGAAATGGTTCGGAACATGGATTTGAAAAGAAATTTATTTTATAAATTGTGATTGTGGAACAGTGTGTTTTAAAACCAATCATCACCACACTATATCAACCCCTCTGACAATTATAATTTTTATTTTGCACATGTACACATTATTACACATTATTTAAAATTTTTTTGTAGTAAAATTGCCTTATTTGGATAATTAGAATGACTATTGTGCGGGTGTTCACCGTGGTGTAAAGTAATGAAGTTTATTCAGTACTGTATTTAAGTTTTTTTTAAGGTACTTGAGTTTTTCCATTTTATGTCACTTTAATTTTTTATATTTTGTCACTTGTACTTTACTCAAGAGCAGTATCATAGTCTGTTATTCCACTACCACATTTATTTGACCATTTTGGCTGTCAATTACTTTGCAGATGTTGTTCCTCAATACTAAATAGAGCATCTCAACATTGCTGTAATATGCTTTTACTAAAATATTTGCTCAGCAGTAACAGTAGAAACCCCTCTTATCACTTTACAGGTATCATTTTTCCACACAACGATAACATTTTGTATTCATTACTACAACTTTTAGTTTGCCACATGTTTCAGATTAGTTACAGTTTAATACTCTCATTACACCTGTGCAATGTCTCCATAACTCAATGTGCAATGTTTCAATGAACAATAATTATTACACAAACTGGGATTTACAATGTGCATTTTTCAGCACCTCTAGTAGTATCCATACACTGTACATTCTTACACAGTTTTTAACCATATTTGTCAGTTATTTTACTTGATTTAGCTTGTACTGTGCCAGTTTAGTCTTAAGTCTTTAATTAATGCTCTTTAGTTAGATCGCTCTCCTGATATTCAACTGTACTTAAGCTGTCGTAACAATGCGATTTCCCCATTGTGGGACTTTTTTTATTATATCTTATCTTAAAGCATAAATGTGGAATTAGTTTTCTCGAAAAGTGTTTTTTTTTTTGTTTTTTGTTTTTTTATACTTTTGTACTTACAAATTAGGTTTTTGAAGTGGATCTCTACTTGAATGGTACTTGAACATTTACAAACTCTTATATAAAATGTTATATATTTCTACATAAATACGACCTAAAAACAAGTACCTAAACTAGGTAAAGGGAAGTCAATTAAACAAGTTAGACAAAAATATTACATCAGTCATTAGTTTATTCAGGCAAATAATAAAATATTTAACATTTGTAGCAGTAGGATGATCGTGGCATTTAAAGGGGAAAAGAGTTTCGCCTTCATCATCTCTGTTGTCCTCTCTCTGTACCTTTGCGCTGTATCAGAAGTAGACAGTTCATGCACGGAAGCAAACCAGCATCTCTGAGTGGAAGCTGTTCTGTGAGGAATGGGCTACAGTTCCCATCAAAACAAAACAGTTAACAGAAGTTATGGGTTCGGTTGTGGCAGGGGTGAACGATGTTCTGTCACATGAGCAGCAGAAAAAACAACAACTTCTCATTGATATTCATGCATGATAATGTCATGCAAACATGTTTTGGCACGTTTAACTAAAAGGTTAGATTTCCATGCTTTGGAAAAACAGATTGCTGACGATAAGACGTGTTGTGGCAACAAGTCAAATTAAACTATATGACAAAAGGCTTTTTGTAGATGTAACTGAGATGTCAGTTGATCTAAGTATTAATAGATCATCTTAAAATATTAGCTTTGACATAACTCAGTTACATGGACCTAGTTATTCAGGTGTCTTACTTTTACTTTTGAGTGTATATTAAATAAAAAAGTGACAGAAGTATTTGCTTATGATTGAAGATATAAATATAATTTGGAGGTGGATACAACCACCCTAACTGGCCCAATCGCTCAGTCTTGCATGTGGAATCAGTAACATTTTCAAACATCAAAATGAGGTTGGAGCTCTATTCTGACTTGACCCAGTCCACATTATTAGAGGTTCTCATCAACATTTGCTTTTCAATTTTTTTATAAGTATGCATGACCATACCAGAGGATGTATATGTGACCTTTCAGCTGAGGGAAGCTGATAGGTTGTAGCTTAATTCAGGTATGACCCTCTCCCCCATTTTCAGAGGTGATCTACAATGTGTTTTAGAAACTTAAATATGAGCAGTCTGATCTGGAGATGTAAATGAGATTCTATTTTTGGCTGTGGGACACCAGTGAGACCCAGCCTAAGACATACCCCATGAAATTAAATATACATTGCCCTGCACTAATATTGGCACCTTTGGTAAATATGAGCAAAGAAGGCAGTGAATAAATGTCTTTACTGTTTAACCTTTGCTCAAAGTATTAATAAAAACTCTCTCACTGAAAACAATTACAAACACAACATAGTTTTACCCCCCCCAAAAAATCTTTGTTAAATATATGTGTGCCAGAAATATTGGCAATTGATGAATTCACATAAGCAAAATATTAGTATATACTATATACAGTAGGTTTTTATATAGTAATAGTTTTTTTCATAACTTTCCATCTCACAGGGGTATAAATATGAGGTCACACATAGGCTAAACACCCAGTCATTTATCACAATGGGTAAGACCAAGGAACATAATTGTGATGTGCAGCGAAAGGTTATTGAGCTTAAGTGGCTTAAAAATAACAAAATTTCCCCATTGCCTCTGCCAGAAAGCTTAAAATAGGCTGTGGTTGGATATACCAGCAGCACAATGATCCAAACCATACATTAAAAAAATTTTTTTTTTTAAAATCAAGATCTTGCCCTGGCCATCCCAGTCCCTTGATCTGAATCCCTTAGAAAACCTTCGGGGTGAACTGAAGAAGAGAGTCCACCAGTTTGGACCTTGTAATCTGAAGGATCTGGAGAGATTCTAATTTAGTCAATTTAGCCAATTTAGTCCCAATAAGTATTAAAATAGTATACTAGCAAATATAATAGAAGTACATAGAAGTATACTTACTATACTTCAAGTATACTTGAAGAATATTTATGTATACTTACAATAAAGTAGTATACATAAAGTTAATTTTATTAAGTGAAAATAAACAGTAACATATAAGCTAAAACGCCACTGGTTCTACAAAGCAGAGGTCAGCCCCACAATAATACAGTTCACAGACTCATTCAACCTACACATGTACCTGTACAAATTACAGCCAAACCAGTAGCTACACCAACATTTACAAACATGACTAGCACTACAGCTTCTTGGGCCTCATACTATGATTATAAGCAAGAATAAGTCTCTGCATACTGCTTTTATTATTATTATTATTATTATTATTATTATTATTATTATTATTATTATTATTATATAATGCGATAGACTGGGGACCCCGCCTCTCGCCCATATGACAGCTGGGTTAGGCTCCAGCACACCTGTGA
>OMLM01000233.1:0-16782 GCA_900302695.1 Helostoma temminkii | reverse complement strand
CCCACACTCTCTGTATCTTCCACTTCACCTTCTTTGTCTGCCTCCCTTTTTCCTTCTGTTTTTCTTTTCTCCTGTGCTGCAGTTTTTTGTTGTCAGACAGATGTGTTTCAACATGCTGTGGACTGTAGTTAACACGGCTGATCTCTCCCCACACACACACACACACACACACACACACACACACACACACACACACTTCCCTCGATTTAATGGAACCTAACCCTTCTTGTGGCCCTTGTTTGACTTCATACTTTTTGATTTCCAGCATGTTGAAAAGTATCTGCACAAAGATAACCTGTTTAGGATGTGTGTGTGTGTGCGTGTGTGCGTGTGTGTGTGTGTGGCTAGACAGACAAAGCGGATGCACACTGTTTATCTTTTCTGTGCAAGGGAAATGCAGGCCCCAGTCTGCAACGCTGGTAGAGGTGTTGAGAGGAACTGGGGGATGGGGCAACAAAAAAAGGCAGAAAGAAAGAGACGGGGAGAAGAAGAAGAGGAGAGGGCATAGGGGTAGGGCACCCTGGGGGGATAGGGGATGTGAAAGAGAGAAGGTGGAGCGAGGTAGGAAAAGCTGGGGTCTGATGGTGGCTCTCCATTAACAGATGAACTTGGCCGAGGTCCAACTGTTTGATGAGACGGGTGTCACAGGGCTGTATGTGCGTGTATGTGTGTGTGTGCATGCTTGTGGATGAGTGGATGGGGGCTACGTGCACACACACACATAATTACACACATGCTTCCCTGCTCTGGCTCTGCACATTAACCCACTGTTAACATTCACTGTAAGTTCTCTTTCCCGTTTCTACCTACCTACAGCACACACACACACACACACACACCTTCTCTTTCTCGCTCTCTCTCACACACAGTTCAGCAGGACCAGCTCAGACTGGTTTGCTGGCATGGAAACTGTTCTTTGCAGGATTAAAGAAGCACAGTAAAAAAAGTGGAAAAACAACAAAAAAGTTCAAACACACACTCAGAAAACGGAAGAAAAAAATAGAGCCGATTTCCACTAATGCCCGTGACCTGCAGAGCCCTATGCTTCAAGAGGCAGATAGACGGAAAGAAGGAAAAACCACATGTAGAGAAAGACGGACGGACAACTCCGAAAGAAAGCAGCAGGAAGTAAAATATACATATTTTTTAACCTTTGTAGCACTGATGCTTGTGTAACTGAACACAAGTTGACAGTGCAGGAGCACATTTATATTTACAGCAGCAGCCAGGGTCAGGTGGTGCAGCAGGAAGGAGGGAGGGCTCCACACTACCAAGCTGCTGCTTCTGCTTCTGTTGGCTGCTGAGCAGGTTTAGTGGGTTTGATGCCTTGCTTAAGGGCTTTCACAACGGTGGGGTGTCTGGTTGAAGCACAAATGGTTATGAATTATTATATTTTATATTTTGGAGTTCTTGCTGTTGTGACATTCTTTTAATCTGTTCATGGTGCCGATGCCTTGCTCTCTGGCACTCTGAAGAGCAGTGTTAACATTGCTATTTGTTCTGCTTTTATTCCTCTGTGGCTGTGCAGTGAGCGGTGACAGCAGCTCATTGACTTTCTCAATGTGCACTTATTTGTGTGTTCATCAGAGGCTTCTGGATTTAGTGTTTATACACATTTTGTACAAATTATCCTATTAGCATATTTTTTAAGGTGTGTTGGGATTTGGTGTTACAACACACCTGCTGTACAGATTTTCATCTTTATCCTGCTGTACAGGAAATACTGTTCTATATAAAAGATCAAATGTGACATGGAAAGTGAGAGGCGTGGCTGAAATATTACTGGAAACATGCAGGAAATAGTCAAGGCCACAGGGCACCAGCTTGGAGGTGAATAGTTCTACCTTATCAGCACTCAAAGCACTTTAACAATGTCGCTTCTCTTGCTCAACATATGGACGCTCTACTTCCTGAGCTGCAACACGTATGTGCCCAGACTTTCCACAAAACTGAGAACTTATGTCAGGGTGAAATGTAGTAAAATGATAATGGGTCCAGAGGATGGGAAAGTGCTCTGGAGTCACTTTGCACCTGTATGTGCTCCTTTGTGCTCAGTACATGTACAAATTCAAGAACATACATGAGAATTTCACAGTAAAAGCATGATAGATAAACACACAAAACATGTAGCATTTGTGTTTATATACATAGCATTTTTGTAGCTATGAAGATGTGAGTCCAGACAGTGGCTGTTTTGTTTATGTCATTTACCAAAGGTCAGTGGGTGCATACTGCAAGTTCAAGCATGTGTCCGTATGATAGGACAGGTGGTATGTGGACTTTATGTTTGCAGTGTAGGCTCTTATAGTACATGCAACATGAACTGTGAACTGGATACCATGACCTGCACCAAGTGCCAACAAGTGCCGACTAAAACACATGCATCATATGGGAGACAGCCATCCTATGTACTGTGCCCCCTACTGCCATGTTGGAGTTTTGATTAGCTGATGTGCAGAATTGCCAACATTCCATTTGACACTGTGACTTTATAAAGTTCATCATACACTAGCCAGGCTAACATGGTGGTGGAGTGGTGTTTATGTTTGGTCTTCACTAAAACCTGAGGAAAGTACCAGGCTCACATTTATGTGTTTGGTGCTGGGCAGATAGCACACAGCTGGTTATTTTTTCAGTGCTGCAGCTGAAAATAACATATATGAGAACAGTAGGTCTGATCCAGAACAGTGAAGTGGGATGTAAAACCAAGACAAAAGATGCAAAATCTTTCTAAGAGCTGTGAGGAACTGCAACTGGCTAATAATTCTCTGTGGGTTCATCACTTTGGGTTTCACATTACATGCATTTACAAATTACTAATACAAAAGTTTGATTAGTGCAGCTGTAATATTGTTTAAAACAATATTAAAGTCGTAGTTCAAAATGCAATGCTCATCATTGGCTTTAATTGGCTGATCATAATGAATATAAATGTTTTTACTAGGTTTTTACAGTGTTGCAGTTTCTCTATATCAACGGAAATGGTTAACTATCAAAGCCCTTGCTTCTTGATCCTTCTTCTTGCTGTCTGTTGGTGGTGCATTTTAAGCCTTCTCCTTCGTGAGCAATTACTCATGTTGAAAAATTGCAAGTGAAATATGTCAGATCTTAAATCCTGCCTGATCAGTCAACATATTTTATCTTTAAATGCTGTTTTCACATGCTGGAGAGCAAGACATGTAGCTTTAAGATTCTCATGTGGGTGTATTGAGGTATCAGCCAAATCAGCTGCATTTCAACTGAGCACTGTGCATGTATTGGTGGCTAAGATCCCTCACACACACACACATACTGTACACACACCCCCTAAGGCCTGTAAGTGGTGTAACTTACTGCTCCTACCTTTGGCTATATCTCTCCTCAGTCCCCGGTCTCCAGGCTGTTTGTGGCAGCATTTTCTGCATTAAAAATGAGAGCAGCTTGGCTTGGAGCTACCATATTGGCTACCTTCTTTTCTCCCTGTGCTCTAATCTTATGTAAACACAGAAATCAGCCCCCAGCTCGCTCTGGCAGATGCAGGCCAGCAGTGATGTCCCACTGTGATATATCCCTCTAAAGCCTGGATTAAAAGTTTGGAGGCATTGGGTGTTTAGGTGAGGGGAGTTTATGTAGAAGTTAAGGAGGAAGGGGTGCAGAGGGTCAGTAGTCATCTCCTCTGGGTATTAATACTTGAGAAAAAAGACACACTGCACTAAGGACATTTGAATCTGGTTGCAAGAAGAAGAAAACACCAATTTATATTTCTATTAATGGGGGAGTGGCAGGTTTAAAGTGTGTGATCTGCCAGAAATCCACAAGAAGAAGAGACAAGTAAGGGAGGGGGACAAACATTCCAAAAGAGAGACAAAGATAAAGTGGACTAAAGAGACTGAGAGAAAAACATATCAACACCACGCTGAAAGAAGCATGTTGTGATGTGACCCATGTCCAGCTCCGTGTACGCATAAAAGCATCCGTCTTCAAAGATATATTTTATGTATGTGTGTGCGTGTTTATCTGCGTCTGCCACTGCCTGTGTGTATCTGTGTCTGTGAATGATCTATGGTTTGTGTTTACCGTGCCATATTTTGGCCTGGCCTGCCGTCACTGGCGTATGAATGATAAATTGCGGATGTCCATCGGATTCACCCGAGCACCTGTGGTCCCTCGCTCCCCCGGCCGTGTGGCAGGAGAGCAGAATGAATAAATAAATAAATAAGAAAAGTAAGAGATAAACAAAAAGACCTCTTAGGGATGGGACTTTTTTGTCCCAAGGGTTTGTTGATGAAGATGCAAGACACGTTTTTTCTAAAGATATCACCTCGCTTTAACCCCCTTTCTGCCCATTTTTGCAGTTTTGTAAAATCAGCAAGTTGCTATCATCCACCCCTGACCTGATTAAACTTTTTTATCTCTGACTCAACACATTTAAAACAAATCTATTTCTACTAAAAATGAATCTATTTATAGTACAAATTTTTAATTTTAAACCCAAAATACAGCCGCCTATTATACTAATTAGCAAGATTAGCCTTTAAACTGCAACCTATTGCTAATTATTTACATTATTAATCAATCTGCTGATTACTTATTTGTTATTATTGTTCTTCTGTTAATCATACATTGTTTGTATTGTTTTATATTGACCTCTATTTATCTACTTTGCAAAAATTTCAAAAATATAAATACTTTAAATTAAAAATGTGCTACTGCAGTAAATTCTGTTAATAATAATATAATAACTGTTGGTAGGTTGCCCTCTTTTCAGCTTGAGCACTTGGCCACCAAACTGTCTGTGTGCGGCCCTGGTTCACTGATAAATCCAGATTAAATGCACTCAACAATGCAAAAACCAGCAGAAACAAGCATCTTGTAAACCATAACATTCTTGTTTCAGAGTTTAAATATTGGAGGTGGAATCATTGTTGTATTTTCCCAGGGAGCAGAAAAAGAGACGTTTGTTTTGATGAGAATGTCCCTTTAATTAAGCCGTACAAGATTAGAGGTATGTGGGTTCTGGTTTAAGGTGAATGTGCCCTCCGGGCTGTTGTTCTACTTGTACAGCACAAATATTACTGTGCACAAAAATCAGTTCTGGATCAAAGTGACACGATCACACGAAAAGAGACAAGCTGGTTGGGAGTTGTTAACTGTGGACGTACTGGACAGAGAATGTGCTTTTGTTGTTTTACTTGTTTAGATAATGTGAAGCTGGTTTGGAATGATAAACGAGTGTGTACGTTATGTAGGCCGCAATTATAGTGTAGCTTTTGGGAGTGTGAGTGGATTAGTACTTTTGTGTTTTTTAGGTCACGCACAAATTAATTTCCAATGGAAACACAACTCACAAGCATTTTGACACGGATCATTTTTTTTGTATTATGTTGGTACCGTATCTGCAGTGATTTTCCTGTTTTATCAATATCCCCAGTGATGCCCAATGCTGTCCTGTATGTGTGTGCATGACCATATTCAGCCTTAAATTAGTGCTTTTTCTAATAATATATTTGAAGTATACAGTGGCCTGAAATAACTTGTCAGCTCTGTCTCTGCCCGTTTAACACACACCCAGCTCTCAGTTGGCATGTCTGACACTGTGCATAGCTGCGTTCTGTTGATCACTGAGGCCCAAAGCATCACTCCTTGTCCTTTTCCTCCTCTTTCTTTTTCAGCTTCCCCTTGTTTTTGCTTTCACTGTCCCTTGATGTCTCTCCCTCCCTCTCCCTGTGTGCTGTGTTTGTGTTTTCTCAGCCCGCTTGTCTCAGTAACAGTAAATACCCTTGCTACCTGACACAGATCCACCTTTCTACTTGACCGCTCACACAGAGAAGGGCAGCTCTCTGTGTGTGTGTGTGTGTGCGAATACAGAAAACAGTGTATTCTCCAGTGACCCTGTGCCCTCTTGTTTAAAGGACTGAGTGAACGCACATGCTCACACACACTGTGCCCCAAGCAGCCCCCTTCTCTGAGATAAAACACAGGTTTAATCTTTGACACTGTGTCCAAACTGGCCTCTTTGCAGGTGAGGAGAGCCTCCAGGGGAGTGTGCATTATGTGTGTGTATGAATCTGTTAGTTTCAGCATGACCTAAATGTGGAGGACAATAGCCTGGAGGCTGTGTGTGTGAGAGTGTTTGTGTATGTTGTCTTTTTTGCTGCCTTTCTGTGTTCCACTTTTTGGTTACTTCCCTGTCTACCTCTACGTTTTCAGCCACCGTCTTTCCTTTAGTTGGTGACACAACTGTTTTAGATACAGTTTTGTTACGGTTGGCTACAGCTGATTGATAATGTGAATTGTATGTGCTTCTCTGCTAGTCCCTCTCTGTTCACACAAGTCCGTGAGAGCTGACGTCGTGCCTGAAATAGCTGGATTTCAAGTCGCATAAAAAGAAACATATTTTTCTCACTTCCCTTTAGTTAAATCTAACCATGCAAATTGCTTTGGTCTAATGTATCCATGTTTACACATATCTGTCTGTGAGGTTTTTGCATTTTTCCAATTACAATGACGCTAAATTAAATTTGATTTGTGGTGCTGGAAGAAGTTAAACAGCAACATATTTTTCTACAGACTACTTTGGATAATCCACAGTACACACAGTTTTCACACTTTTTTCCCTGCAGTAAATCATTCCAGTGAAAATAGTTTAGACTGAGGCCTATCCAGTGTAACCCACATATTGTTTCTGGAAAGAAATTTTCCTGCATTATGTTTTCTGTTTGACTTTTTTTTTACAACAATGTAAGCACCCGAATGGATAAATACATTATTCTGTAGATAATATTACAATTAAAACAATAATTTATTTAGTTTTCTTTGTGCATTGCATTGTGGGTCAGCAAAACAGCGCACTCAAAAATCAAGTGCCTTTTTTTTGGTATGCATTTGAATTGCATTTTGTGACTTTTCATCCATATTCACCATAAATTCTTACGCATAAGAATAAAACCTTGGTTCTGCTCTAAATTTGTCAAATTTCCAGGCTCTATACAAAATGTCAGTCAACGGCTGCTTTAAGGCACAAAATGTCTGCATTCGTATAGATTGGAATACATGTATTCATGAGACATAATCACAAAGCTGTACAAACAGATATACTGTAAGCACCAAAGTTTATTTCAGTTCAGAATAAAGAATTCTCCTCAGCTGCCTTTTGTTTTCTTAGAGGATTTTAATTAGCAAGATAAGAGGCTGTATTTTGGTTGGAATGAACACAGGAAAGGAATGGAGAGCTCTGGCATTAATGGTCACAAAAGTTAATGTTTTATGATGTTAAAATCAAACACATAACCCATCACACATGATACTATGATCAGTTGGACCACCACAGGCTGGTGCTGACTCATTCTGAGGTGGAAAATCAGTTCTGCAGTCCAGATCTTAGCTCTAATGGATGTGTAGAAGTGGTTTGTGCCCCCAGCTTCTGTGTAAAATCCCAGAATTCCTGTTTCTCTTGTTTCTATTGCAGAGTCCTCTGATGATGGTGATGTTTCAAATGGAGATATTGACCTTTTAGGAATATTTACCATGTAATGCAATTATACCACTAATGGATTTGGCCCACTGATCTTTTTATGCACTGTGTCAGTAGGCCAGTAAAACATTGCTGGCTTTATTACAACACACACACACCATGCAGACCAGTCTCGCCCTGCGCTCATTTGTGTGTGTATGTTCAACATCTATAATCCTCCCTCCCCTGTGCAATCGCACACAGACTCAAGCGCACATGCAGGCATGTACACACACAGCCACAAACGCACACATGCACACCAGACCCCTTGCGAGTGTGTGTCTGCCAAGTCGGGCGGCAGGCTGCCAACAAAAAAGGGGGCTGTGATTGGGGTGAAGGCTCATCTGCTTGGGTTAGCCAGCTATAGCCACACACACACACATACACACACACTGACCCAGCACCCATTTAGATTAACAGGGTTAATTAGCTCAACATGGCCCCCAACCCATGGACGCAACAGAGGGGCGTTGGTCTCAGGCCGGGGTTACATAGTGCTGCTGGTTTACGTGTGGAATGCTAATGTTTTTAGCTCCTTGGGTTAAACCTGGAGTCTGCTTGTGCTAATGAGCTATATATACACTTTGAGGTGCCATAGTGAAGTATAAGTTTAGTTATAGCTGTGTGATTTACAGCAACACTTTTAGGCTGTCATCACCTATAGGTGCTTAGTTATTTGAAATCAGTAAATGTATGTAGTATAAATTAATACATAAAGAGAAGCTAATAATTGGTGAAATGGATGAATTTAACAGGAAAGTTGCTACTGTGTTGCTACTGTAGGATGGCGAATCATCTTCCAAGTGCTCCAACTTTATAAAAGAACTGTACTTTTAAATTTTGATGTGCTCAGTACAGTTTGTAGATATGCTTTTAAAAACCAAATATATGGAATCCTTATGAAAATGTTTTGTTCATGTTTAATCAATTAATCAATATAATTCTGGCTCTTGTACCAGTAAAGGGAATCCAGTGGTTAAGGGGCTACAGTCTGTTGAATGTATTAATGGTAAGTCACATGCAGGTAGATAAGGTGAATGGTAGTTATATAAAATCTGGTTTGGTTAGGTTTAACCAACAAAAGCACTTTGGCTGAGGTTAGAGTACGATGGTGGTTTTGTTTAAATACTTTTAAACATGTTTTGTGTGAAGTCACTAATTTTCTTTATTAAACCAGACCACAATCCACAATCTTTCTCTAACTTAACCAAGTGCAGGGAGAGTTGGTAACCACAAACCATCATGATTTTCATGTAATAATTTTCCTGAAAAAAAACAACAATAATAATTTGGGTACATTTGGAAAGTTTCGCTACTTTACAGAATAATCTGAATTTCCCATCTTAACAGAATCACTTGAACGTATCAAATTATGACAGGGCTGACTGCCGAGACCTGCTGCACCAACTATTATCACATTTATATGTCGGTTCCTCTTTTATATTCACACATACACACACATCTGGCTGCAGGTCTGACAAAAACAGGTAGTGAGAGATGTGAATGGCTGTTGAGGCGAAACATGTCTGTCTGCAATGGGGTTCATTTCAGAATGATTTGTGTATGAATGAGTGTATCCGTGCATATGTGTGTGTCTGATCTTTTTTGCGTGTGAGTCATAGTGGTTTGCGTCGTCTAGTCTAAGTATACCAGTGGACCATGAGAGAAATTCTGTTTCTCTTTTTTTTGTCTGAGGCCAACAGCTTTCTGATACATATTAGCATTTCGCTGCCCACTTTCACTTCAGATATTACACGTTTTGTGAGAGGGGAAAGATTTAAATATGAAGCCATTTTAATGCTTGAAACTGCATTTGCGGAGTTGTGATGGCTCCCGGGGTTTTTGGTGAGAGCTTGGGGCACTTTTAATAGAGAGAAGAGGAGTAAAGGTTGTGGTGGGAGGTTAGCGACAGTTTAGAAAAGTACAGCAGAGATGCACAGACACATGCTGAGACAAGTCGGGGGGGGCAGATGGTAAAAAGAGTGGATGCAACGTGTAAAAAGAAACAGCCTGTGTATTCACTGTGTGCCAGTCCGGACTAAATATGGCAGGCTTTTGGCACTTTCTTCCCGCCCCTCTTTCTCTCTCTCTCTCTCACACACACATCCGCACACCCTCTCACACACACACAGTTTCTGTGAAAACATTACTTGACTAAATTAAGTCACATAAGTGTCTTAAGTTGTTTTGAACGTGCCTTAAGATAAAAGTTCACACCATATTCATTTTTTCGCAGAACATATATATTGTAATACGATTTCTAACTGTGTCACACTCTCCTCACATTATGACCACTGACAATGTCATTGCCGCTCTGTCTAACACTAAGCATAAGTTACTGAATGACATTTGCAAATTTCATTTTAGGTAATGACAGCTGGCGGATGTTTAATACAAGCTTAATAAACCCTTTGTGTGGGTCTGTACCTGTGGCCATATTGTTGTGATCATATTCCTTGTTCAGTGAAGTCTGAACCAGCAGTACTGGGCTGTACACTGCAGTCTTTTAAGACGCTGCATTGAAGTTCCGCAAGTTTTAACAGATAATGTTGACATTGAAAAATGTCCTGTTTGAAGTTATAAAATTTGTTTATATTCAGATTTTTATGCGCATTGTTGAAAATAAGTGAGGACTGATTTGTGGCTTTTACATAGATATATGAATTCATATACAGTATACTGTGATGTTGGATTTTAGCCACATTCCTCCTATGTTGTACACTATAGGCGCTACACTTCCTTTCTTTCTTTCTTCAGACAGGAGTGCGGTTAGTTTTTCTCCCTGTGCCACTTGAGATAAGCGTCCAGGACATGTTCCTTCAACCCATATGACCCTAATAGATAGCACCAAACTTAATCCCACAGACTCACACCCACATGCAGGCGTATTCCCCGGGGGCAGGTGGCATATAAATTTTGGCAGCACAGTAGGCAACATATTGTATGTAAATGCATATATTCAGAGCTGTGTTTCAGTATGTTTTACAGGGCTCAGCTGTAGGGAGTGGGAGAAGAAGAGCGAGCAGGGGATGGAGGAGACAGAGATAGCGAAGAAATACAGCAGTAGTATAATGTTTTAAACATAAGGTGCTGGATGCTTTTGCACAGCCAGCGAGTGACCACCCTGTTGAGAAAAGAGTAGTTTTGTATTTACAAAATATTAATCTGTGTACACGGCTTTATGTCCTCTAAAAAAACAAAGGCATTTACAGGAGAACATCTTACCTTTAATGGCATCTAGTAGCACAGACAGTTTGCCTTTATGTGTCCAGGGTTGGACTTATTCATCTCTGACATTTGTGCCCTCACTACAACACAATCAGAAATAGTGTTTAAAGTGAGGTCTGCAGTTATAAAAGACCTTTTCCAATGCAGATATTTTGACATTTCAATACAGGAAGAATACAGATGTAATTAACCACATGAATAAAGACTGCACATCATTTACTGTTGGCGAAGCAGTTTCAGGGTCTTTGCATTGTTCGTGTTGGCTAACAGAGACACTTAAAGGAAATGAGCCATCGCAAATGTTATGTTACACTTTTAGTTGACGTGTCCAAATGTTTGCTTCAGAATGATGATGGTGATTTTGAAAAGAGCTGTTAATATTTTAAGGGTTCGTAAATCATGGTCATGGTGATTCCTTTAACAGAGCTATGGATCCTTCTGCAGAGGCAGAGTCCCGGCTGCGAGCCTTCATGTCTGTTGTTCAGTGGTTATTTAATTACTGTCCTGAGCTTCCAACCTCATTTAGCAGATTAGATTGTTATAATATATGTTTCTGTATTCATATATAGTCTTGCATTGTGAACAAGCATGTTGATGGGTGACTCTGGCTGGCACCAGAATAGCAGAATAACAACCATACTTCCCAGCTGTTTTCAGCCCTTCAACGCAGCTGTTTTGTTGCTTCACATATCTGTAATCTTAAAAGTGATCAGATTATTTTAAAAACAGAAAAATCAAAATTAAGGTAACCAACAATAATAAGTGGACATTGACCTCAGCTGGTCGAGGCAGATGGACGCCTAACCTGAGCCTGGTTCTGCTGGAGGATTCTTCTGTTGAAGGGAGTTTTTCATCTCCACCGTCACCTAGTGCTGGATGTGGGGGGTTTGCTGTGTTTTCTGTATAATTCTATATACTTATATTGTTCATTTCTGTAAGGTCCTAAACCTTACACTGTAAAGTGCCTTGAAATGACGTTTGTTGCGATTTGGCTCTCCTGTATATAAATAAGCTTAATTTGAAAATTGAATTGAAAATGTAGCAACTTGCAGTTCTACAATCATCACTTTCCTGGGTGGCCACTCCCAGATGGTGCAGGCTGAGGGACCTTTGCATCAGGAAGCAGATTTGAAAAGATTGCAGCAGATGTTATGAATATGATGGCCTTGTGTGTTATTAAGGGCTATTGAGGAGAAAGATATCGTAGCCTAAATGTGAGGTGTGTGTGTCAGGCCCAGAGGGCACCTGAATGTTTCCTTTATTACATGTGTTCTTTCACTCCGTTTTATCACGAGCACATAGAAATACTGCTGAAGTGCTGAACGACTGGCTGTTAATACTGAATAAGGCCAAGCAGGAGAGTGTGTATAGGTGCATTTGCTCACTGGTGAGTGATGGTTTGCTTTGTCTTTCTCTCCTTGTCTGTTCTGAATGAGACAGAGAGAAAAAAAAGAGTGGTCAAAAAAGTAAATATTAAAAAGAGAAGGGAGGAGGTAGAGAAGAGGAGGAAGGCTGGGGATGAACAGGTATGCTAAGCTTACCATCTCCTTCATGGAAAAAGTTGTGTCAGTGCGTTTTTGGTTCGTAAATCATGTCTGAACCTGACCTGACGTTTTAAAGTTTTTGAACATAGTTAAGCTTCAGACTGCTGAGTTTCAGCAGCTCAGTGATCAGTGTTGTTTTACAATGCAGAGAAAAGTTTTGTGACAAGAATGGTCAGCATACACATAAAGAAATATATGCATAGGGTATATGTATTATGTACACAGACAAGGGCATATGAACATAAAGGAGGAATAGAAGAAGATATACATGTAGAACAATATTAATGTATTGTTAAAAATAATGACTACTATAAACACAAATATAACTGAATGGGAAAAATAATAGTAACTAAAAAATATAAACTGTACTAATGCTGGCATTAGCCCCAGGCTGTCAGTGTACTCAAGATTAAAGTTTCACATTTTCTATCTAATTCAAAGTAAAACTACTTACTACTTATTATTTAAAATGATTTTTTACTAGAAATATGCTCCAAAACGCATCCTATTGTGGAGAGTTGTCATTGACACTTCCTGTTTAAGTCAATGTAGCAGATGGTAGAGGAACACAGTGGAGCAGCGGGAGGGAGGAGTGATTTTGAGTCTCGTTCTAGCTTAAGTTGCTTATTGTAGCTTTGAAGGTTCTAGTTTTTTATGTCAGAACTATAAGCTTCTTTGAGTTCACTCAACTCAATTTGATGAAGTTTTTAAAGAAACTAAACTAGCAAACCTAGTGTAGACTTTCCCGAATGAGTGAAGTTTGCTGGTACACAGTGGCTTTAAGTGCAGCAAGTTTGTCACGTTTAGCTGATAACTATAGATTGTTTCATATGAACTGCGACTTTTGTTCAACAGATGCTAAAGTTAACAGAACAGCCAAGAATGTTCAAAAAATTAACAATTTTAAATCAAATAAACAAACCAAACAAACAACTGTTCCAATAAACTTAACTTAAATATATAAGATGATGAAACTACCTGTTTACTCAGTAAGATAACAAATCTGAAATTGTGTTTCAAGAACGCAATATTTTGAGGCCGAACATTCACTGAGATTTTTTTTAAGTCATGCATGTATTTTCCAGTCTTAAATAATTCTACTGCAATTTCAGTGTCACCAAACACCTCTCTGGAACACTTACATTGTCATATCAGTTGTAGTCAAGACATTCACAAAGTAAGTGAAAACCTTTTTTGTTAATTACTCTACATAATGTTCACTTTGATCAGAGCAACATGTGGACACTCCTTTACCTTTATCTCAGGGGGGAAGTATGGTTTCTCAATTATCCTTGTTTGGCTATCCCCTTCCGACCTGTGGCTGTATTTACGCGAACGCCCATTTTATCCATGGCTTTTAATGGCGTATAAAAAAAATCACTTCCCCTACAAAATGCCCTCTCCTAATAGCTTTTCAAAGTTGTTTGAGATCTGTTTGGGTTTGGTCATTAGTGGACCATGAGTGTGTGTGTGTGTGTGCTTATGTGTGTGTGTGGTGCTTTGGGCCAGGCTGAGAGGCGCTACTAGGTCGTCCTAGGTGGGGTAAGGATTGGTGGAGGGGGGGTTGTCCGTGCTCTGCCCATGAGGGTGGGGTTGGTTAGGGTTTGGGAGTGTGTGTGGTGCAGCACTTAGGCCATACTAGGCCTGATGGGAATGCCAGGCACCATTTCCAAATCACTAATGGAGCATCTTTGTGCTCACACATACACACACAGAAATACTCACACAGCTTCGTCACATGCATGTACAGGATCAGACACCAGACATGATTCTACATACTTACTGTTCTTATTCATGTAAATTACATGTATGTAATAGATGTACACGCATTCAGGAAAAAAGGAAGTGTGCACAGTGTCAACTACCAATCACTTTCCCTTTTCTCCTCTTGCTTTTCACACTTCTCAATTATTTACTGGGCCTTTAGTCCTCCGCTGGTAGCCAGGTTCCAGGTATTTGTGATTCTGTGCAAACATGTGTTTGCATAAGTGATTACAGCATCACACACAAACAGAACTACGTCTATCAGAAGTCTGCAACCATTTATAAATGTTGTCGATATGTCATGCGATTTACAAGGCCACAGGCACACTGGAACCACTTTTAACACCCACAAAGATAACACTCTGTGGAGACGGTGTGGTGAGTTGCTGTGGTGCTTTTTGTAGTTCGAGGTATTTTTGTATCCACATTTTTTGGCATAACCCCTTCAGTAGGCAGAGCTATATGTGGTGCAGTCACATGAGGAGAGTAAGACTAAGAGTAAGTATATGAATCTCTGAAGTTCCATGATTGATTGTTGTCTATGATTTAGCATCATGATTGTGCAGTTTATCTACTTATCATTTCGTATAATGATGACCAAGGTCAATGTTTAACTTTGGGGTAATTTTTTGGTCATTTTGTATCTTCTCATTTTGTGTCATTTAATGTCTGAAAGCTCTGTGACTTTCAGACATGAATCAGTAATGGTCACTTTATGCACAAGCTCTTGCCCAATGGCCCTGTGACCTCTACAGGCTCAGCTGGGCCTCATTGTTAATCTATCCATTCTGGAAGTAGTGGATACAGAGCCCTGTAATGGGCTGAAGAGACAAAGTAGGGCATTTACTTAGTAGCATTTGACTTTGGAGTCCTTTTCACATTATTGATTGTGACACTTTTTCTATTGATTTTATATCACCCTATAAAGTTTGTTAAATCAGATGTACGGATTAAAAGGCTGCTTTTTAACCTGGCTAAACCTACAATATCTCAAACCTGCCAAAATACTGACCCTCACTGTCTTTTGATGTATTTGACTGGTGGTTTCACAAAACCCAAAAGTCTCTCCATTATCTGACTTTGATTCCAGCCACTGCACACTTTATTTCTTTTGGAGGGCGAAAAATTTCCTTTGGCGTCAAGAGAGGGGGCTTTTCTCTCCGGGAGCCGTCACAGTGGCCTCACACACTAAAATGAATTTAAAGAGGCAGGTAAACTGCTGCTTGCTTCGTATTAACTGAGCCATATATATTCAGCCTGTCTCTCTGGCTGTCTTTTTTTTCTCACCTTCCTCTGTTTCTCCATCTCGCCCTCGTTTTCTCTCAGCTCTCAGCTTTTCCCCCCCGGCTCTGTGGAAAACGTCTGGGGGATCGATAGGGCTCTCAGGGTGTAGTGACTGCAGCTCTAATGAATCAAGCCTACAGTGTTTGTTAAGTAGACAAGGTTGTGAAGGAGCGCTGGAGGGGAGTTTGTCTTCGTGCTTTATCTCATCAAAACACTCCCTTTGCTGTTTGTCTCTGGAAGGAACACAACAGTGACCAAATCTGGGAACTTTGATAGGAAATTTAATATTAACCTTCTCACATATTTCACCTTTTTTCACCTTTTGGAAGGATAGCAATTTGTGGAGCACAGTGATACACATGACTTAACCCTGATTATATGTAAAGTATATGATTTTGCTCTCTTAATGGCACAGTCAGTCTCAGTTCGGCCATTTTCACCAGTTAACAAGCAGTGTATCAATCTGAAGATCACCAGTTGATTTTCCCTGCCGCTACATTCTAAAATCCTCTCGTGTTCAAAATCAAATGCCTGAAAACCCTCCCAGATACACACGAGACCTACTTGAAGATGAAGTTTCGTTTGAAAGAAAAGGAAGGAAAAAAAAGAAGAAATCTTGAATTCTTGTGTTTGTGTTTCAGCTTAAACTCTATCTCTCCAAGGTCGGACATTGAGACGGTGGGAGGCTGTTTGTGTTAAAAGCAGGATGGCTTGTATTCCCTCTCCTTCCTCCTCCTTTTTCTCTCTTACACCACAAGCAAATGCTGTTGGCTAATAGTCATGAATTTGTATTAAATATGTCCTATATTGATTGGCCTTGTTGGATGAATACAATTAAAGAGACTGAGTGCTTCCCACCTGGGAGGGGAAGATGGTGGGATTAAAAGCAGGAGGAAAACAAAGGGAAAGTGGGAGGGATGGATGGACTGATGGGCGAAAGAGGTTATTTTGGCAGTAACGTTGCTTCTTCGGTCAAGTTGGATCTTGTGCCGTAAATGTGTGTTGAGTGTGTGGGCGGCTAGAGAGAGAGAGAGAGAGTGTGTGTGTGGCTCTCATCATGCTCCTCTTTTTTTCCTCGATTTCCAAGATTCCTCCTCCCCTCTCCCTCTCCATTCTGTCTTGGTTGCCAAGTCATCGGGAAGAGAGGAGGCAGCAAAAGGAGTGGAAGGAAGAGAGGAAGATGGACTGTGGAGAAGAAAAGAGGGATTGATTGACATAAAGGAGGAAAAGGAAGTAGAGAGCGAGAGAGAGAGAGAGAGAAAGAGAGAGGACAGCCACCTGTATGCAGTCCTGACAGACAGATGGAGGGATGAGACCAACTGGGCGGAGGAAGGATTAGATGAAGAGAGGAAGCAAAGCGTCTTGTTTATGTGTGTGTGTGTGTGTGTGTGTGTGTGTGATGACTCAGGGACTGGTGTATATTTTCCCACAGTTTTTCCGACAGAAGCTGATTTTAATCTGCTACCCTTC
>OMLM01000232.1:26836-50541 GCA_900302695.1 Helostoma temminkii | reverse complement strand
TAGGTTTCAGAGAAATACATATTGCATAAATTTGCATGCAATGTATTTCTATAATAGGACTGCACAGACAACAGACACAATGACGTATCCACACTAACTTTTAAATATGATTAAATAACCTAAAACTAAGGACATGTAGACATACCCTAAAGATTATAGATGCTAAACTTTCTGCAAAGCTGTCTTTTCTTTGGTTTTCCTGTGGTCTCTTCATCACTGCCTCAGTGATCCTTAACAGTACCTGCAGCATCTGCTCCCTGTAGAACACAAACAGTAAAAACAAATCAAGTAACATCTGTGTAAGAATGACTAACAAAAACTTGAATAAAAAATCTTGCAAGTAAGATGTAAAGTCTCACTGACCATGTTTGTGTATTCATACTGTGCTCCATAATCATGTGCCGGTAGATGCTAAGAACACCCTTGCAGACCTCAACTTGGTTTTCTAGGAGTTTAGGTACATCGTGGGATGGCTCCAACAGGAACACAGTGGATGAATTGGTCAGGAACACCTACAAATACGCAGTCAGTCAGACAAAATTCATACAGAAATACCTGTTCTGCACTAGTTCTTACTAAAAGTGGTGATCACGAGATAAAAACACATATATTTACATAGAAACAGACCTGTAATGTGGGCTGAACACCAGCCTTGATGTCCCTGTTCTGCTCTTCAGTGAGAAAGCCCCGATTGATGGCGCTACTGAATGAGTAGCTCCTACCCCAGCTGGACGACCGTCTGTGACCATGACTCTCTAACACCTTGTAGAAGGCAGGTCAGTTAATTATTCAGTAGACATACGCTACAATACTAAGATACTATCCCCACAACAGAAGAGGTCCCACATGTTTGTTAAGAAAACAGATCATACAGTATTCCAAATGTATATCTTAGCCATTTTGAAACACACACACTATTTCACACATTAGTTTGCTGATATTATGTACTACTGTATCTTTCTTATACCTGCTGGGTCTTACCTGTGATGGACCTCAGCATGGTTTTCAATTTCAGTGTTCAAGACCCTGCATTTCCCCATTATTAGTTTATCTAACTTTCCTGAATCTTATTTTGAACCATCCCAGACTGCCCCAAACTTATCGCTTTCCTGCAAGTTTATGTTTGTTTAATGATCTCTTGAAGTATAAATACCCTAAGAACCCAAATCATTTTTCATATTTTCACATTCTATTTACATGAAAAAATATCAACAAAATGAAGATCTCTTAAAATGGCAGTTATGTCTTTTAATTCTATTTCTCTAAATTGATTCATTTTTAGACCCAGTGACCCCGTGCACCCGTGCCACAATTATTGGAACATTTATGAATTCACATTAACCATATATTTTTGAAGTATATTACCACTGATTTAAAAAAATGTTTTAGTACACCTGGGTGACTAGGAATAGGAAATCGTTAAACCATGATTTTCTGTTTAACAGGGATGTAAATAAGAGGTCACACATAGGCCACACTCCCTTTGTCATTCATCATAATGGGTAAGACAACATAGTTGAACATAGTTGTGATGTGCGGCAAAAGGCTGTTGAGCTTCACATAATGGGAAGTGGCTGTAGGAAAACAGCAAAAACACAGAAAATGAAAAATTCCTCAATCAGTTCAATAATTAAGAAATTCCAGTCAACTGGAAGTTTTATCAATCAGCCTGGAAGATTTTTTTCTCCTTCCAGGAGCTTACAAAGCTTAAAATGGGCCATGGTTGGATCTTCCAGCAGGACAATGATCCAAAACATACATCAAGATCAACACAAAAATAGTTTACTGACCACACAATCAAGGTCTTGCCCTGGCCACCCCAGTCCCCTGACTTGAATCCCATAGAAAACCTATGGGGTGAACTGAAGAGGAGAGTCCATCAGTGTGGACCTCAAAATCTGAAGGATCTGGAGAGACTGTATGGAGGAATATTCTCCAACCTCATCAGCCATTATAAGAGAAGACTCAGTGCTGTTATCTTGGCAAAGGGAGACAGCACAAAGTATTGACTTAAAGGGTGCCAATAACTGTGGCACGCGTACATTTAACAAAGATATATATACACACGTGGACAAAATTGTTGGTATTCCTCTGTTAATGAAAGAAAAACCCACAATGGTCATGGAAATAACTTGAAACTGTCAAAAGTAATAATAAATTAAAATTTACTAAAAATTTACCAATGAAAATCAGACCTTGCTTTTAAATTGTGACTCAACAGAATCATTTTAAAAAACAAACTAATGAAACAGGCCTGGACAAAAATGATTACTAAATTTGTATTTAGTTTTTTTTAGCAAAAGGTTAAACAATAAGGACATTTTTCCACAGCCTTCTTTACTCATATTTACCAGGGGTGCCCATATTATTGGAGGTCACTGTATATAATAGTGGGACAATTATGGTTAGCACAAAATTTTATGCCTGTTCGGATCACAGTTTTTACCTGTGTGTGCATACTATTTGTCTCCATACTGAGTATCTGTGCAGAGCTGTCATCTACTTCATCTTCCTGAGTGGTTCTTTCAGGCTCTGACATGAAGTTGGGCTTGTCCTGCAGGATCCATTTCCTGTACACTTTGATCACTTTCCTGGTTGCCGATGCTTCGCAGGACGGCAGCAGAAATGCCTAAGTAGGAAGAAGATGGACTTATAATTTAATGTAATCCAGTGTTTTAAATTGTTTTAGAGTGGCCATATATTCAGGTAATTTTAATAAATGACCTGCAGATGGCAACATAGTGAACATTACTGCAGTGCAATCACTATTATAAACATTATCCAATATGTACACAAAGAAAAGCCTTCAGTGTAATTCTTTTTACATGAAATAAATACAAATTCCTTAATGACCCGCAGTACCTGGTGGAAGACCTCATTGACAAAATTCACATTGTCCCTGGTGGACAGCAGGATGTTTTGCACCATGTCATAGACATAGCGGTGTTCCTCCTCAATGCTACACAAACTGGAATCACTGTGTCGACGATCTGAGAGCGTGCTGCTGTTTGAGTGGCTCTTCTCAGGCTCCCCTGATGGCCCATTCGTATCCCCATCTGATGTCTTATCCTTCTCCTGGCTGCTACTGCCTGCAGTGACAGTCTGGCCACCAAAGAGACACAGTGAGAAACAAGAATCCCTTAGTATGCTCCAGAGCTGCCTACTCGCAGTTAAATAATTGGCCACTAGAGACTCATTGAGTATATTTTCCTAAGTTGATAAGTTGTGTTCTACACATTTTATCAACTTTTATTTTTTATTTTATTCATTATTGTGAAATGCTTTTCACCTCTGTGAAATTATAGTAACATTCTTCCCATGATTTCTGACACTCAGTAGCCCAAAACAAATAACCTACAGCACTGTAATGCGTGTGTGTGTGTGTGTGTGTGTGTATGTGTATATATACATATATATAAAATGAAGGGAACTTTAGTGCTCACCTGGATAAGTTTGGGAATGACCTCTGTGCCGTTTTTGGCGCTCTGCGCTGCTGCAGCACTGCTGACATACTTCTTCTCCAGGAAGAAGGTGACTAGCCAGGTGATGAAGGCCACACGGGGTGCTAGGTACTGGTCCCTGGTGCAGAAGGTGCTCTCGTTGTTCCGTGTCACTGGCACATATAAGGGTTTTGGTCTGTGGTGGGGGAGGTCTAATCAAGTAAGACAATGAATAAAAAATAGAGGATGGCGACAGCGAGAAAGGTAACAAAAAAGAACACAAGGAGAAGAAAAAGAGATATGATATAGAGCTATGAGCGCTGGTCTGCTAAAAGACCTAAGAGAGTGAACTGACTACAGAAAGCCTGAAAGCCTCCAGAATGAACCACATATGGAGGTTATCGGTAAACTTGTGTTTGTTGTATACAATTCAATTATACACTCTGTGCCAGCTTACCTAATAAAGGCTTGTAGAGGTTTGTGAGCTTAGTGAAGGAGGGGAAGAGATGTGGAAGGTAGTACTTCTTGAACAGGCTGAAGAGAAACCTGAAGCCTGTGTCCTGGTTCTCTTTGTTCCTCCATTCTAAACTGGATGCCTGGTACACAGACAGCACAAAGACAGACAAGGTCAGACTGCATAGAGAGAAGATGGCTCCAGCATCAACCAGACACTGACAATTGTTTGCAATATAATAGGTTGCAACAATATAGGGAACATGAAGCAGATGCAAAATAGCTTTAGATTTCATTTAATATTAACAATCTCAATCTTAATTTTGTTTTATTGTTGTATAATACTAGGATTATATGCCACCAGCTACATATACACTATGTAAGCAAAATATACACAGAGATTGAATAATTTACCATATGCAGATGATGCATTTGTCCAATGATTACTAGTGTTTGTATGGTACTGCTATGTCCATGCAATTGTATATGCATGGACATAGCATGTCTCATGTCCATATATAGATAGGACATGAGACAAAAGGCCCTGCACACCCTAACTTCATGTACAAACCAGTTAAAGCTATGACCAACAGAGTACTCTATCCTTCTAGGCTGTGCCACTGTGACCACCTCATACTAACCCAATCTATATATGAGATTCAGTTAAGATAAATGCTTCATTGCTGCGCCAATATATGGCAAATAGCTGCCTAGTCTTTCATCAGGGTGAATAAATTATTACCTGTATGACCATGTACTTGAGCAGAGTTTCAAGGATGTAACAGGTCTGGTCATCTGCAACTTTTTCTCCAACAACAGCTGGAACCAGTGGGGTAATCTCTTCAGGGACTACTTTTGCTGTTCGGATTGACAGATACAAAGGCATGAGTTAGGCTGAGGTAAAGAGTTCTTCACTAAAAAGGAATTGTGTTATTATATATACACATGTTGTTAATATATACATAGAGACATATGCATGTTGCTTGTCTGCCTCACCATCAGGGGGGTTGGAGAAGGGGTTGTAAATTATCGTGTCAAGGGTGCAGGGTCCTCTGGTTGAGAGCACAGCAGGAAATCCGGGCACCAGACAGGCAAATATGAGGAACTGCTCCTCAGCACAGTTGTCCCGCAGGGCCTGAAGCCACAGCAGGAAGAGACGAATTCCCTCACAGCGAATCTAGTCAGGTGGACATTGGATCATGTTAATGGATATACAAAAGGGCCCATTTAACAAATTAGTTAACACAGAAATATGTGGAATGCTTTTTTTAAAGCTGAATGTGAACTATTGTTTAGCAGGACTTTGCATGCAACATTCACATTAGCGACACAGTGCATATGTTGCTGGAAGATGATTTGTTTTTATATAACAGCTCTTACCTTAAATGAATTTCCAGTGTGTAGAAGCTTTTTCAGTATAGAACCTGGAGGAAAGAAGAAAAACAAGTGCAACTGTCAGTTATTATTTGAATTGCAAAAGTCTTTTGCAATGTAATATTTAACAGAGGCGTCTTGCACAACATGCAGAGACGCCACTAACAGCAAGAAGATGACATGGAGGAACTTGCTTGTCATCTTAACTGAGGCCAATTGACCTTGATGGGTGGTCCTGACAAACTAGAGGGGAGAATGAAAATACTTTCCTGATGAAAATTAACATCATTTGGCAGCAACACGCATTCATGGAGGCAATCTTGTTCTGCTGTAATCAAATGAGACACTACTTTGATTGCTAAATACCTTGGGCGGAAGAGGTCTGTTGGTGTGACTTAGGACATACACTTGACAGTCTAGAGACAGCACTTATGAGGACATTAGCAGGCTGAGAAGAAATTCTGACTAGTACTAATACAAATTTTAAGTTTAGGATTAGGGCTTAAATTGTGTTTATAGTATGTTAGGGCACAAGTCAACCTACCCTGACACACATATGTATTCATATTGACAACATAATTTGAAAGAAAAACAACACTCATGTTTGAATAAGATAAATAATAAGTATAAGAATAAGACAACCTTTATTAGTCCCACAACAGGGAAATTGCATTGTTACGACAGCTTAAGCACAGTTGAATATCAGAAGAGCAATCTAACCAAAGAGCATTAATTAATAACTAAAGACTAAACTGGCACAGTACAAGCTAAATAGACTAAAATACCTGACAATATGGTTACAAACAGCGTGAGTATGTACAGTGTATGGATATTACTAGAGGTGCTGAAAATGCACATAGTAAATCCCAGTTTGTGTAATAATTATTGCACGTTAAAAACATTGCACACTGAGTTAGGGTGACATTGCACAGGTGTAATGAGAGTATTAACAGTGTTCGTTGTAGAGTCACACAGCGAGGGTGGCTCAGTCTGTCACTGAAGCTGCTCTCCAAAGCAGACAGGGCGTCCTGCAGTAGGTGAGACTCCAGCATGGATGTCAGTTTTGTCAGGACCCTTCTCTCACCCACCTCTCGCACTGAGTCAAAGGGACAGCCCAGGACAGAGCTGGACTTCTTAATTACTTTGTCCAGCTTCTTTCGCTCCCTCTCTGTGATGCTGCTGCTCCAGCAAGCAACACCGTACAGTATGGCTGATGCCACCATAGAGTCATAGAAGGTCTTCAGGAGTGCTCCGTTCACTCCAAAAGACCGCAGTCTTCTCAAGAGGTACAGTCTGCTCTGACCCTTCCTGAACAGTGCATCTGTATTATGAGTCTATTATGAATTGCGTGGAAGTGTGTGAGTTTATAAGTGTGTTTGTCTGGTGCTGTTGTTATTCTTGATTGAGGATTTTTGTCACCATTTCAGTTGTTAATGGTCTATGTCAAATGTCTGCGGCTTTGCAATACACAGCAAAAAAGGACAAAACCACTAAAAGTCATTAATATCATTCCTATGCTACCCTACCCATCACATGGAATTTGTGAGCAGGAAGTAAGTCCTTCAGGAATGCTACTTGAGGTAGAGTGTGATTAAAAAAATATATTCTGTGAAAGAAAAAGTAATCCTAGGAATTCAATTAAAACTAAGGTATGGTGAGAAACTATCTAGCCACCACGAAACATTCTTCAAAGCAGAAGTATGTAAGTGACAGCTCAGCATCTTGACCACTGACACATGAACTGATGAGCGGAAAACAACATTTTTTTTTATTAATTCAGGAAAAGAAGTCCAAAAAGCAGCTTTAAACCTGTGATAATTTGTTGTACAGAGACTGACAGAACTAAGAAGTTATGCAGGGCATCCAACCCTAGATGAGACTTGATATTTGGAATTACAAACCTGATGGTAAGGCCAGCCTACAACTGTGATACAGACTATTTAGCTGCCTGAGGCTGACAAACAACAGTTATAATTGGGGTTATCACTGCTCGCAAGGGTTTTTTTCCTTGTGGGACTGAAATCATGCTAGTATAATTCATGTATTACTTATTTGCATTTCAAATGAAGTGCTCACTTGCATTTTTCATTTACATCCCCTTTTCTCTCCATTATGGAAGGTTTGGAAATGTTTTCTGATTTCATTGTTTTTGTATGTCCTAGAGGTTACAGAAGCATATGTTGTTTTTTTACTGTCAGGTGTAACAGGGAGACAAATGTCAAGGTAAGACCAAATATTTCAGTTGGTAAAGAAAAAGGAATACATACCTATACTGTGAAATTGCCATCGGTTATAGATTTTCTCAGGCAGAAGTTGTAGAATTTTCTGATGAAAAAAAAAGAAAACATTTCAATTAGGTGTCATATGCCATAACTACTTAGAAGAAAACAAGACTGACCAATTACAGGACTGACACTAATTAAAACATTTTCTTATAGAGCCAAAACAAATTGAATAGCTGATTCACAGACAACTGACTATATTGTATCGTTTTTTGTGCAAAAACTGCAAACACACTGGTTCCAGCAGGGCTGTTAAAAACATGGCATTCTGTAGATCAAGTGAAGGAAATAATCATTAGCCAAAGCCCCATTTTTAATCCTAAAATTAAAGGCAAGGGAGGAACAACAACCGGCTCTGTTTTGCTAAGTGGCACTATTTGGCCAAAGCAGGATAAATTAAAGAAATGCAGCGTCTCTTTATCTCCACTTGGTTTAGTATGTCTGCAGATCCACAGGGCAGCCCTGAGAAATGTCATCACCTCACCAACAGTCGCTTTACAACTCAATTACAGCACCCTAACCTTTCAGCAGCCTATCATTATTCTTGAATGCAGCGGCAGGTTAACTGGGTCCCTCTGGAGAGATGAAAAAAAAAGGAAAGGGGATGGCAGATGTGTGTGTGGGTGCACACAAGGCCAGTTAATAGTCAGTGCACTGTGAGCAATTGATGCCCAAATGGCTCATTTCTCATCAAATCCTAATCACTGACCCAAATGAGACTTCATGATTGCAAAGTAGAGGTCAAGTCTGTCCTTTGCTGCTTTACGTATTCAGTTCTGACCCACTCGACCAGACAACCAACTCTGGTCAGAATGATAAAAAACTGATCTGCTGTGGAGAGTGAGAAACACGGGCAAGGATAGAGAGCATGACCAAAAATATGCATGAAAGAGCTACAAAGATTAAGTCCTCTTATCTCAGTCATCTCACAGATGCAGCAGTGCTACGACAGAGAAAAAAGATGAAAAGAAAGCATTATAAAGAGTCTTTGAGCATCATTATGCTATGGCAGGGACTGGCAAGTGACAGCTTATATATGTATACAACAGCAAGAATTTTCTTTGTTTGTGTAAGAACAATAATACTAAATTAGATAAAATGATTTAATTAATGAAATTAAACTTCACAAACTGAGTGAATTCACATGAGGCAGACTATAAAAAACATTTGTCATTTTCAAAGTTGGCTTGTTTCCAACATTTTAGACTAGGATATTATTGTCTGTTGTAAAATAAACGTTTTACTACTTAAAATATGGATGGATGGCATTTTGTGTTTACAGCTTAATGCTATGGGCTGTGGTGGTACTGGGATTATATTATACCATCAACAACATACACTGGGTAAGCAAAATTTACACAGAGGTGGGATATTTTCTATATGCAGATGATGCATTTGTTCCATGATGACTAGTGTTTGTTTAGTACTATGTCCATGCATTTTGTGGAAGTCCCTCACAACCAAGGTGCTATAGGCTATGGTGGTACAGAAGTCAGCTGATGTTATGAGAGTCTCAAGTTTAGCAACCACTTGCTTCTTCACTTATCATCCTGCATCTTTAACTGTCCCTTCTTGTCCTCTGAGACTAAATCCCGGTTGTTATCAGTGACAGTGGAGATACTGAAAGACATACATCACTGAGGGGGTGCTGGATGATGATCTATGCTGCTCAACTTCTCGCTGATCCACAGACGTGTTGATATGTGTGTAGGCGGCTGGCTGCACCTTGCTATTGATCCCACATGGGATTAACACATCTCCATACTGGCCTCCTTCACTCTGTCTCCTTGGGGCAGCAGACACATTATGCTAGGCTGTAACACAGCAGGGTAGCCTGCTTAAGCCTTTCAGTATGTGTGTGCGTGTAGACACAATAACACCATCTTTCTCTCTCCTTACAGAACACCAAGAAGGGTGACTGAGAATGAGATGGAGAAGCTAGCACCAGAAAGACTCCCTGTGGAGCTGGAATGGGGGCCGCAACAATGAGGAATTTACTGGCTGATATGAGGCAAATGCAGAGTCTGCTGGGCTGGAGGTTGGTGGAGTTACTCTAATCTGCAGCCATACTCTAGCATAAAGATAGGGGCATTACTGGGGTATAACTGCAGCCTTAACACATTTACATGATCCACACTTAGGTTTCCAGCCGCAGGGGTTGAACATGACAGAGAATGCACTTCTCCCAGTAGTTGTCTACAAGGACTTTTAGATGGCAGCAACAGTTGCACAGAAGTCTCAGAAGATATTCTGCAATATGCATATTATTTAGGTTTTGGCACGATTTTGGTAAGATTATTGTACCATCTACAATGAAATCTCTCAAGAAACAAAGACTACTAACACACATCAAAACTACTAACACGTGTGAATGCAATAATCAGAGTGTCAATAATAAATGCTTTGTAATGTGATCCTGGTGTGAACATGTCAGACTGCTCATTTACATGCTAACCAAATTTCTTAGCCTGACATTATTTTTGGTTAGCAAGGGCATTCAACATACTAAAACATATGTGACATAAAGTAATCTCAAAATATAACACAATTTAAAGTCTAATATGCCTTGGGAATTTTATCACAGCATAACAAAATAACCACAATAGTGAGCACAGTGACTGAAAGGTTTTTTTGTTCTCCTACACAGCCAGTGGGTGGCAGCAGCAGCATTCAATCCAACCTCAGGTTTTTTAGCAGCAGTTATCCCAACTAGTTTCAGGCGCTTCTTTGCTCTGTGCAGCAGGTTTTCGCCAAGACCATCATGTTTAGGCACGAATAGTTTTGGACAAAGAAAACATGCTAAACTATTTGTCATGTATTCATAAAAAAATATGCATCTATAAAATTTTCCCAAATCAGTGTTCCTGAATGTCACAAAAATAGCTGCAAAATGTACAACTGAAGTCCAGCAGTCCAGGTTCAAAGGCCAAAGTGCAGGTTATATCACAGCCTGAGACATCAAGTTTAATTTGAGTATAGACCTGATCAACACTTACAGTACAGTACATTTATATTTATAAATTAACCAGTAATCTCCTGCTTGTGAGATGTCAATAATAAAAAAAGAAAAAGAAAGCCCTTACAGTCCCACAGTGGGGAAATTCATTTTGGACAGGCTGCCCCATGAGGCACCAAGGGTCAGGGGTTTTGGTGGCTTGTCCAAGGACACCTCAGCATGTAGACACAGGAGGACTGGGAACTGAACCTGCCAACTCACAGGTTGAAAGATGACTGCCCTACCAACTGAGCTACATACTGCCCCAACTACCCCAACTAACTAAGACTACAGAGTAAAACAGGGAGGGGGAAAAAAAATAAAAATATAAAAAAAAATCACTTGGCTGACTGGCCGTGAATTAATTTTTCAGACACATTAGCCAACATGTAGAAGAGAGATTCTGTGTTTCAACCCAAGATGTCTAAAGAAGAAGACAGGATTGTTGATGGCTGTTCGTGATAATAAATGACACTGTTATTCATTTACATACACACCAATCAAATGGTGCATATCTGCGTGCCCTTTAAATAAACATCCATTACAATCAATTCTCTGTTTGTCATAAGTTATGACGGGTTGATGGTAATATGCCTCATACCTCTCTGTCCTGGTCTTCCTCTTTATAAAGTAATTTTCCGACATAAAGTATATTAGTAAACACAACTGTTTCCCTAAAGCAATATGGTTTCTTTTAGATCTGCTGTTGATCCTCTCAGATTAGTAAAGTAGTCATTATGGGTAATTAAACATGAAGTAATTAAACAAAATCCTCTGATTTTCTAAAAGGCCACCTTGTTTCCATTTCTACTGAGCTGGGTTTAATTCATAGTCATCAGTTTTCCACACAGTAAACTAGACTGTAAGAGTAAGGCTTAACAAAATAAGACAATACAGCAAGCAATGTAGATTTGGGGTGTGGAGAGGTTCACATAGAGGATGGCAAGGGGAATGCAGAATGCTGAGTCAGGTCCGGATGATAGAAAACAGGTCATGCTGGGGTCATATCCTGGAGAGAAAGTGGATATGTACAGACTTCCCTGCGAGTTTTGTTGGTCCCAGAGCTGTCCTTTAACCTGTCCCACAACCTCAGCAGCACTAGGATCGAACTGCTGTCAGACAGTAACCAGTGATCTACAGTCACATGAGAGCGTAAACAAACTGGACTCCCTCAAGGCCTGGGAATTGAGTATCCTTACCGAGAAGGTCAATCTGTTTTTTTGGTAGCAAAAATAGTCCTAAAACAAAGACATTTTAGGGCGGCACGGTGGTGCAGTGGTTAGTACTGTCACCTCACAGCAAGAAGGTCCTGGGTTTGATTCCTGGGATCGGCCAGGGTCTTTCTGCGTGGAGTTTGCATGTTCCCCCTGTGCGTGGGTTCTCTCCAGGCACTCCAGCTTCCCCCCACAGTCCAAAGACACAGGTTAATTGGGGACTCGAAATTGCCCGTAGGTGTGGGTGAGGGGACCTGTCCAGGGTGTACCTCGCCTCTCGCCCATGTGCCGGCTGGGATAGGCTCAAGCACACCCGCGACCCCTACGGGGACTAAGCGGTTCAGAAGATGGATGGAAGTCATTTTACTTGCTGCATAAATAGTGTTTGTCTGCTTTTCTGTACCTTTCACAATCTGTGAAATACAATGTGTGTATATATGCTCACAATTTGGGTGCACAAAAAAAGATCACATAAAGGTAGGAAGGCAAAGCAAAAGGGATGCATTATGACTCCAGTAGAGCTGCAGCTATCGATTATTATAGCAATCACGTATTGTATTGAATACTAGCAGTAAATATAAAGAGACAAGTCTCTGATCAATAATTTGTTAAAATCTATATGTGTATTACAGATAATATTATTGCAGACAACAATATTACCTGTTAAATTAAGTCAAGGTTTTTCCTTTTTAGGGCCATTTCACATTCTGGGCTTTTAAGAAAACATTTTCTAAAATGGAATTACTTATAACAAATAATGTGTTTGGGTTGTACCACTTTGAGAACTGCAAGTTTTAACCTAACTACAGTGCAAGTGTAACATCAGCCTTTATTGTCTTTGTGGAGGTTTGTGGCTTTTATAAAAGGAAAATGAGTAGACAGGAAGGTTGGAAAAAGAGTCAATGTAGACCAGAGTCCTGCATGGGTCTAGTTTTGCAAACCTAAACATGTTCAGTGTTAGACTGACCCGTTAATTGCACTATTCTCTAATTCCAGTCCGGACTGACCTGACCTACTAACATTAATTAAGCACATGCCCTGTAGTTACTCATTTTAAAACTCATCCAGGCTGTAACTGTTTATAAACTAGAGTTTCAGACAGAGCTGTCTGAAGATACTGTCTGCGTATGTCAGTCAGCCACATTTACTATTATTAGATGTGATAAAATTGTACTAGCTAATGAAAAACAAAAATTTTCATTACTCCTTTTTGTTATCATCCTCATGTTTATCTTTTCTGCCCTCCCCCAGCATTAAGTCAATTTAAACCCAAATCTTTTGTAATGGAGTTATTTGAATTTCTCAAGGAATCGTTTTAGCCCAAGACTCTAGTATAATATAGAAAGAGCTGTAAAAGGGAGACATTATCCAATTATTATAAACCTAAATAAAGGTCTGTGTTGTGTATTTCAAAAAGTTTCTGTCAATCTGCATGAGGACCTTGAGCAACAGTGGTCCTGACACATGTTCTCCAATAAACCTATGTACATACTGGCCACTTCAAGGAATATTTCTTTTTGTTTTAAACTTAGGCTATCTCAATGGAAAATTAATCTTTTTCCAAACTACAGCTCTGTAGCACATAGCAGACAACACCTTCACAAAAAGACTAGAACCTGTTGTAAGGACACATCTCCACAGCAAGAAAATCTGATTATCCACTGGTTGGGAAATGCTACACCTTTACTAGTCACAGATCTTCACTGAACTTGACTACTAAAACCAATTAGCAGAACTAGTAATGTGTCACAGTAAAAGGTGTGAATAATTGCAGTATAATTGCAGGCAATGCAGTATTTTGACATTTAGGCCATTAGGGCCAAATTCTGGCTAAACACTTCCAATGGTTTTTCAAGGTGCTAAAAAGATCTGATGCTTAATACTGGTATTAAACTGAGAACACCAAAGGCAAAAATATAGCAATGAAAAAGACCAATGGTAATGTAAATGATGAGATTAGACGATTCTTCATACAACCCTAATTCCAAAAAAGTTGGGACACAGTGTAAAATCAGAACACAATGATTTGTAAATCTCATAAACCCATTGTCTGACAACAGAACAGTTCTCCACTTTGCCACTATTTTAAATGAGCTTTGGCCCAAAGCAGAGTGCAGCATTTCTGGATTATGTTCATATATGGCTTCATCTTTGTATGATAGAATGTTAACTTTAATTTTTGCATGGCATGGTTAACTGTGTTCACAAACAGTGATTTTTGGAAGTTTTACTGATTCCATGCAGTAATGTCCACCACAGAATGACGTCTGTTTTTAAGGCAGTGCCATCTGAGGCCTAAAGCTCACTGGCATCCAATAACGACTTTCAGTCTTACCCCTCCACAGAGATTCTTCCAGATTCTCTGAATGTTTTGATATTATGTACTGTAGGTGATGATATATTCAAAGTCTTTGCAATTTTATGTTGAGAAACTATATTCTGAAATTGTTTAACAATTTGCAGATTTGCAGCTTTTCACTGATTGGTGAACCTCTGCCCATCTTTACTTCTGAGAGACTCTGACTCCCTAAGATGCTCTTTTTATACCTAATCATTACTGACCTGTTGCCAATTACCCTAATTAGCAATATGTTCTTCCAGCTCTTACATGTTAGTACAGCTTACTTTCCCAGCTTTTTGTTGCCCCTCTCTCAAAGTCTTGAGAACTGTTGCTGCTATCAATGAAACATTTAAACTGTTTCTCAGTTTTTCTCAGTTCAAGCATTTGATATCTTTTCTATGTTCTACTATGAAGAAAATTATAGCATTCAGCTTTTACTTTTACTTTTTTGGAATTATGGGTTGTAGTATCTTCATCAGTGTTCTTCTCTTACAGACATCAGGTCCCTCATCTGTCATTTCTGGAGCATCACAAGCTGCCATGGTAGACACAAAGAAAAACTGGAAGGGAATGGTAAAGCCTGCTAGCAAAGGTGGGGGTGGGGTGTTTCAGACGAGTTTAGGGGGAGGGAGAAAAGATTACCTCCACAAGATAACCATTACTCAGACACACTCCATGTGGGGGATCATACTCAAACACAGCAACCCACGAAAAAGGGGTCACATTCCTCATCATGACAGCAAAGTAATCCCCATATAGCCAACTCAAAGCAAACACACACACACAGTGGAGACTTGTACTGTATTTGGGAATCACATTTTAATGCAATGCAGGTGATGGAGATGCATCCCAACCTGTCTAGAGAGAGGAAGGTATGACTGTGGCTTTGCAGGGAAATTCTTACACAGAATAAGAGAAGCTGTAATGTCGAGCTATGCTGTATTGCATAAATTGTTGTACAGCAATGAACTGTGTTTAAAGCACAGCGATTCCAAATTGTCTTTTGTCCCAGCCTCCATCCATTAATAACCACAATGGCTAACAATTGTTAGACAAAGGCTGCTAGGGCTTATATTTTGTTTGTTTGACTTGTGTTTCTAAAACAAATGGATTTATATAAAAAAAATGTCAGAAATACTAATTAAACTTCACACAATCCTCTAGCCTCAAAGTCTCACACAAGTTGATTTTTTTATGCATTTGTCATGTCCCTGTGTTATGATATAAGTCATCTTAAACAGAATTGTACATAGCAGCAAGCTCAAATGTATCCACTGGTATTATATTCATGATCACATACAGTATGATCCAACATGAATAATTTCATATGCAGTAAAAGAGAATGTCCTCACAGTGTAGCTCAGGATCAAAGCTACCCTGTATCTGTCCTGTACACACCACTCAAAACAAGCTTATCTCTCAGGGCACAGGTAAAAGCACAGGTCGTCACAGGCAGGAGCTAAAAGGGGACAAATTTAGGGTTAAGCTGTTTTCAATATTAGTTCTTCTTGAAAAGATGACCGCATAAATATGCAGGAGGCATGAATCCAGGCTTTGTTTACAGGTCATATGACTGGAAGTCTGAAGAGTAAGGGTGGATTTCTTGTTGAAGAGTGGTGAAAATTGTAGGCAAATCTAGTAACGTAGTTTTAAACTGACAGGGAGCTCCAATTGAAATGAAATAGAAACTCACTTCTTACATCTTACAAACAACAACCTTTGGAGACCACATATCCAGGCTATAATGACATCTAAATTCTACCCAAGATGGCAACGCTAAGGATCCTTTTCTGGTAGGAACACTCATACACTTCTTCCAGGTTATTGGAAAAACTAGGACAAGGCACACTGTACAAAGAGGGACACATAGGACCCCTCCCCTTCCCCCACTATTTTTTTTTGATTTGCTGCCATCCTAACAGCCCTGCCCTGAGCAAATGTAACTGGAGAGCTGACTGTTTGTATTGGAAACTGGAGCAGACAAGTCTCTTCTGATTTGCATACACACCTGGGTTTTAAAACAAAAAATTGAACTCTCCTACAACTTGTTAAAGGCTAGTAAATAATTGAGTGAATGCTTTTTTCATGTGTACCGTCTCCAATTGATTTCCAGGATATTTGTGGCAAATACAGGAACTAGCTAGATTTGCAATATGGCACCATGGAAACTGTTGTTCCACCGCAGATTTCAGTAGTAAACAGAGACAAAGACATCAGCACAGAAAATTCACTTACTTCAAAAATAAAGAGGATGGAGTCCAGCTCCTCCCTTTGTGATTTGTTCCCTGAAACACAAGGAAAGTACTTCTGGTTTTAAACTCATAATCTAGAGCTAAACTGCATTAGCTTCATTAATAATGTAGCAATATGGCAACAACATACACTGCCAATGGCAATGATTGCTCTAGCCATGACATTATAATGCACATAATCAGAAGTAGATTTCGTATAGGCTTATATTATTACTTCATATATGCAGGCAAGGGAAATAAACCCTTGCCATAACACGTACCACTGAGTCCAGGGAGATGGTTAATTATTGAACCACTGTCAAGGGTGACAGTCAACAAGTCAAAGAGTTTACAGTTTTAAAAAAAGTTTATACTGACCTTTTTGTTTTAAGTTGCTTTCCAGTGTAATGAAATTTTCATAGAAGATAAAATAAATCTGAGAACAGTTGCTCTCGAAGAATGCCTTCAGTTCACTCTTGTCAATGATATCTGTGAACAAAGGAAAACACTGTCACTGTCATATGTAATTGATATTGCCAAATATTAGAGTTTGTCAGTATTCTTCAGTCGTACATGTTGTACTATTAATTGTTGATTTTGTCCATGTGTCAGCAAATGTCACTGTACACAAAGTTAGACAAAACTGCCATAAAACCTATTTTTAGATACCTGAATGCTTCCGGGTGCTCCTGTCCCTTGATTCAAAGTGTAAATGTTTAACTTCACTAGGGTGCAAATGATTTTCTATCTCTGCCCCCTTTGTACTAAGGATTTTTTTTATTAAATCGAGGCACTTTGCTTAACTGCATAATTTCACTAACGCTTACCTTTAATTATTACTGGACAGATGTCAGAGGATGACGGAAGTGTTAAGAAACAAATTTTCCTCGCAAACTGTTTATTTCACAAAGTTGGAGTAAGGATTTTTCACACTTCCAACAAAGTGAGTCATATTTTCCTACAAACATCTTTGGTCACAGGGTGATCTAGGCCAGGCTGAGGTATTATGATGATGATGATGATGATCAGGCTACTGTAGTTAATCATCCGATATACCAAATTCTTTCATGTAATAAACCCCTATTATCTGCCATACTAATTAGATAGGTATGGTCTGAATAATCAAATATAGGCCAGGAGGAGTCCTGGCACAGTAACAGCAATTAAGGTTCACCTTCTGTTGCAATTCTCCCTGTACCACATGGCAAACTGGAAGACTCCCAGAAACAGTCAAACTCATGGGGAGTGCTGGAATTACTATAGTAAGACAAAGACTGAGGTGACTTATCTGTGCCCTCATGTAAAAGTAAAGGTGATGAAGACACATCATGAGAGTATAAAGTCAACAAAGTGACTGCCTTTAATCTTTGTCTTTCAAAAACCATAAAAAGCATTATTTGAGGTAAGGGAGGGGTTAGGAGGATAACTGGCTCTTTAAATGTTTAGAGTTCTATGAAAAAATTAGGATTTGTGCCATTGTGTCATTTTAAAAGCAATTCCAAAACTGACAAACAGGTCAGAGACCTATCTCTATATTTTGTAGATGTACATTTTGTTGGGTCTGTGTCTTGCACATGAAGAACACTTCCAATGCTGTAAGTCGCTTCTCAAAGAAGGCAACACCTCATTAAATGCTCCTTGCTCCTGGCATTAAGCTAACCACAGCTGCTAAATTCACATTCAAGCACAAACTCTTGATACACATGAGTGCACACACTCAGATATTTTGGACCTTCAGGAAAACTTTAATGATAGAAATAATGGCCATTGCCCATGCAGTGATTCACAGCCATTGAAAAGTACATCCAGTAATGCCCCTCCCTGGCATGAGCTTCCAACACCAGAGACTGTGAATGTAAGCAATGTCTGATAGTCAGCAATGAAGTAAAACCACATTTCTGGCAAATACATTATCTGATCGGTATTTACTGTATTTTGTGGTTACATATGAAACTTCAGTTAACCTAGGTGGCTTGATTTAAGGAAAGGCAGCTAGAATGATAAACTGCTCTGCTGTACCAAAACAACTCCCTAAAAGTCTCATGTGCCTTTAAACTGGAAGATGTGCTCAGGAGGTGACAGAGAATGCTAAAACTGCTTCACTGTGAGATATTGCCAAAGAAAGGGAGTTGACAGACAATCAAAAATAAACAATACATTTTGTGATTAATAATGTAATAAATTCTCTAATAATTTAAAAATAATACACCACAGTATGAATCAATATTTCAATGGGTTTAATTAAACAATAAAAATTGGGCACAATCTGTGCAAATGGTGACAGAGAAAAGACCGAGAGGATGTCTGTAATAATTAACTTGCATTTAAATAATGCTGGGTGAAGCGTGGGAAGTTGACAGGTGTTATGGGGGTATGTCATGCTGCATGTCACAGAGTCATCAGAGCCTGTCATCCTCTGCTTTTCAACCTTCAGACTCACTGCTGTCCATCTGCTCAAATAGTCCTATCCAGTCACTGAAGCATGACGGATGGTGAGAGAGGAATTAAGGGGAGAAAAATGACTGTCCAACAGAAAGCAAGAATATCAGCTAGACATCAACCATGCTGGAGTAGACTGACAGGCGCTGCAAAGACAAGCAAGCTCTGTCAATTCAAACTAGTTAAAAAACAACAGTCCAGTTACATACAGAAAACCTCACAAGCCAGTTATGAATAAACATTCTGTATGAACTGTCAGTTTCAAATGTCAGCGTCATTACTATGTCAGTTATAACTAACAGCTCAGTAGAAGTTCTCATTTTTCGTGCTCTGTAGTTTAGTTCTTTCTTTTCGTAAAGGAGATACGGCTGAAAGGATAAGGCTACACAATGGCTGTCGGCATTGTGAGAAGTGATATTCAGGGAGACCCTTCACTCAGTGGGCTTCACTAGCTTCTCAGGTAACAGCTTGTGGTCTGAATTAACCTGGGAATGTAGAGGCTGATACTGCATCCCCCTGAGCCCACCAAGATAACTGTGTCCTACAACTGTCACCCCACCCTTTGTGAGACTTCCATGTCAAGGACAGGAAAACACTGTTGGATGAACAGCAGCTGTAGAGGGCTGTGATCACACAGGGCTGTTATGGTGGGAGGAAGCTTTGTGTTAATAGTGATGAGTGCAGCTGAATGGCTTTTTAAAGAAGCCAACACTCACTGATCTAATACATAGCTCTTCTTGTAGAGGGGAGAGTGCTAATGAACTACTGAAAGGGAGAAGAGAAAGCATGAAGGGGGTGCTAAGAAAACACAGCCAAAATCACAGTAACAAATAAAAAAAACAAGGGTCAAATGTTGCCCAAAATGCTGCCTTAAGCTGTTTTCACATATGTAGTCCAGATAATGTTTGGACAATTTTATTTTGACACACATACAGGACACAGCATGGGACAGTGCAGGTCAGATGCATTCTCACTTGTGAAAAAGTTTGGTTTCAGTGAGTAAAGTGGCCAGGAGGCACTATGTGATACAAAAGGTACACAGTTGATATCAACAGTTTACTGCACATCAAAGTAGAGTCTGCCCAATTAGAAATGATACATGTGTATAATATCATGGCTTCTTAAAGGAGAGAAATGCAATACAACAACAGAAAACATGATAAATATTTGGCATACTATTTGTTTTTTTAGGTGGCTTGAAGGTTTAATGTTTGGATCAACTGAGTCAAATATTTGCATTATCACATGCAGCTCACCTGAGTTACAGTGCATGTGTGAAAGCCACTTTAGTAATTCTACTTTTTAGTGAGTGATTACTCAGCCTGTGTCTATCAGCTGAATAAATTACAGAAACCTAGACTATTTTGCAAGGGGATCATTAAGTCAGCATTATTGCGAGCTGACTAAAAACTGTGTGAACAACAGTCTAGATAATATTTATAGTGACAACTTAATGATGCACAGACCTACAATCTTCTATAGTGGATTAATAAACACTTGCCAAGCAGACCAGCCATGACTGGTTTGGGTTGGATGACACTTTCTCCATTGTGATAGGTTTCCTGTTAACTGTCAGGGAAGGGCAGATGCTCCACCCTAGTGTCAGAGTACCAGCTGGAAAATAATAAGGTGCAGCCAGAGTTGAGCACCATAATGTAATATTTTTGAGGGTATAAAAACAAAGCATCAACACAAAATGTTCTAAGTCAACGGATATTATCAGCTCAGTGTTATTTCCACAAAAACAGAAAAGAGTCCCACCCAGATGCCACTGCAAAGACTACATTTCTGGCTCAATAAATGCGCTATTCTGTTATCAAAGCTATTATCACTATGATGCCTGACGCAAAGGGTGAAAAAGTCGATTGAAGTGGGGAATCCCATACAGTATTATTCCCTATGGCATGTCTTTGGTACATAACAACTACATAGGGGAATAATGGAAAGAAAGACAGTAGCCATTTTAAGGTACACTGAATAATTAGTATGTCTTTCTCTTGCTTGCTGTTCTACTCAACCGATGTTACACTGGGTTTGCCCAGCAAACACTCAGAGAGTGCACACATCACTATGCACACTGGCCCTATTAGCCAAATGGGTGAAGGTCATCTAGTCAGTTAAAGCCTATATATTTACACAATCAAAGCCAAATGCCATGCTACTCTACTCATAGTTCACTGTTCAAACTTTATGAGCACACATTAAGTTCAATAATACGAGCTCACGTTTAATGATCAAATTTTGTGTCAAACCTTACTTAATCCTACTGGTAACTCTCAGTGTATGATGTTTATACCACCAAAAGCACAATCATGCCATGTCAAGCTGAAAGAGGACCTCTAATCAGACATACATTTGAATTAGCTCTGGATTAGCTAATGCTGCAGGTGCACTATATTCTTGCCAGAGAGGAGAACGGGAGAGAGAAAAGGCTGATATCGTTCTTTGGCAGTTTGCTCCGATCAGACAAAGAGGACTCTTTAAGGGCCCCAGCAGAGGGATGACTGGAGGGCGCCAACACATAGTAGAAGAGATATGGGGATGGTAGCTAATTTGAAAGCTGATGGATGTACCATAGATAGTGCTTCCATCACTAAATGGTTGCCACAGACAAATAAGGACTGTGAGAAAATCTAATAATTTGCAGGAGATTGATGATTGGAATGATTTGGGGGGGGATACATTTTTGTATTTGCAATAGAATCCAAGAAAAAGAACTGGCTGATGATTTAAGAATAAAAATAAATAAATGAATAAATAAACCTTTATTAGTCCCACAGTGGGGAAATTGCCTGGTTTAAAATTACAATTGTCAATCAAAAACAGCTTTTAATATTAATATAGAAGATCCTAAGTTAAATCGCAGGTTGTTTAAAAACAACATTTATAACATTAAAAAAAGGAAGCAATTCTTCCTAAACTTCTCTGTTTCAAGGTGATAGCTCAACTAAAGAGAGTTCAAATAAGAAACAAAATCATGCTTTTTAAAGGTAAAAACACTGTTCTGTATGTGTTGTCTGCGGTCACATTTGAAAAAGAAACAGCCATAGCTAAGAAAAAAAAGAAGAGTGAAGTATACAAAACCCGATCAAATGCACAGGGCACACTGTGGCTGATTGCTAGGTGAGGAAGTTGATATTTGACCCTAAAGGAGGTTAATCATAAATCTGTTCCAGGTAGCTGAGGACAGCAAGTCCCAATGCCATTTGCAGGGTTACAATAGGTAGTCAGTATGCCCCTGACTGAAGGCCTTGATAACAAACAGCTGCTTCTAATAATGCTGAATATCCTCCAAGCTGTGCTGGTCTGGAGGTGTGTCGATCAAAATTCAGCACTCAGTGGGCCCAATTGATTTCCTTTATCAGGGGGTTGATTGGAGCCAATGCACTTAGTGTTCTCTATCAGTACTGACAAGAGACTCATCTTCTATGGGGTGAAGGAGAAAACTGGCCTTGTTATGCCATGTATCCTCTTCTCTGAGCAGTGTTTTCACAGAACATGATTAGCATGCTGTCAGGTTACAGCAGCAGAGCAAAGCATGGTGCTCTTTGAGTTGACATAGGCACAGCATTAGCTGCATTAGCATCCATTCACATGGACATATATGGCAATATGTAAACCTTTAAAATGTCAACATGCTTTTAATGTGATGTAATAATAGGCTGCTCATGATAACTAGAGCTGCAGTACCATCATATTATTTATGACTCAGAGTTCTCAACACAGACTAAAGTTGCATAATTGAAATCCAACTAATGTAATCATAATGAAAAGGGCCTTTCCTGCAATCTCTGTTGGTGCATATAATTTCATTATGATGCCATTGTGCCAAACACTGCACGAGTGTCTTTCAACTTGCAGCCCACACCTAGCTGTGTAACAGATTTGGACCTATGGATCTACACAAAGCACAGTGTGAAACTGTCATGGCAGGACTGGCAAAATCTGACCTTATCCCAGTCTGAGCTCACACTTTAGAGAGTGGCTTATCTTTAGAAGAGGGCAGCTTAACACTAAAGAGGAGTAAAACTGACAACTTTCACTCAGCCTATTCAGAAAGCCCTAAAATCCCTACAGCATTACACTAGCATTACATTTGTTTCTGTACAATTTATTCGCTAACAAGTTCTTCCGAGAATCCAAGTAGACATTTGTGCCAGATGTAATGAAATTCTCTACAGGCATTCCAGACATACTGCATTGACAAGAATAGGACAGACATGAGGTCATAGAGATTTTAATCTCTGACAGCCAAAATCTGATCAGTTCCTCCCTAAGTCCACGTGGACTTTTGTGCCAATTTGGAAAAAAGTTTACAGACACTGCATGCACAAAAATTGGACGGTCACAATGACACATTAACCACATTAATTTATCCACCATACCAGTCACTGGGTTTGTCAGCTCAAAATCTGCTAGTACTGTAAGCCAAAGTTAAGTGTTTATTTTCCTTTAGCTTTAAACCTGGAAATCCACAGAAGCTTGGGCATTAAGAACGACAACATAATGTAATTCCACTCTGAGATGAAATCTTGATATCTGCAGCTACAGTGAACCACTGGTCTTGGTGTAAGTCTGGCTATTGTAAAAGCAGGACAGGTAAACAGTGTAACTAGACAAACTGGTTTTTCATGTGCTGTGTAAAAATCAGAAATATCATCCACCACAGAATACAGAGCACTGGTGTTGTCCTAACTATAGCTCTCCAGCAGATCAGAAAAAAAACACGCTTTAAAACACGATAGTAATACTATAGATTGAAAACAGAAAAACAAGACCACTGTCAAACCTTTCTGACATAAAATTATAAACAATCAATTCTTAACCACCTCTAAAAAGAGAACTAGAAAGAAAGAGAATATACTTGAACAGCTGTATTTTGTATTTATTATGATTTTAGTATCAAAATAAAGGACACAAGACGCAAAAACAAATT
>OMLM01000232.1:0-26816 GCA_900302695.1 Helostoma temminkii | reverse complement strand
ACGCAAAAACAAATTAAAGTATTTATGTACTGCAAAGCTGTCATCTGTTTCAAAAGTAATAGACCATTACAGAGCCTGCTCTTCGATGGCACATGGAAACTGCTTATAAACGTTTCAACTGGTCTACTGGAGCTTTGCAAAACAAATACCAAAGTAACCTTTAACCCATATCCCATAACAGCATCCTTGCAACATTTAACTGATGAGACCTGTTAATGATTTGATAAAGAGCCATTAACATGGTATGAATGCATAACAATAATGACATTATACCTGTAACAATACTTGCCAACCCTCCCGATTTTCCTGGGAAACAATTGTATTTCAAAACCCTCTCAACACCCCCCTGACAAAATCAAATTTTCCAACCTTTCTCACATTTTGTTATCACAACCTGATCATGCTATTGTCTGTCGTAAGAGTTTTTAAGCAGCACAGCTTTACCTTCATGTAAGCAAGCACTGGAAAAGGAGGAAGGAAGAAGTAAAGGATTAGGCTTTTTGCTAAATCTGATGGGTGGATAAATTCTACTATTGCAAAGATCAACTTTAGATGACAATGTCCGACAGATAGTTTAACTTTACTGTATATTTATCACTGAGCTTGTAGTTTTCAATTATATTTGACAGGATTACATTATATTGAGGTGCTTTTAATGTTCCTCCTGATTTTCTAAGTCTCACAGTTGGAGGTTACATCTGTAAGAGCCTACGAGATACTAGGAGGTGTGGTTCTCCAGCACAATACAATAAATACTCTGTATAATAGCTAACCATGCTGTTTTATCAGTGCATAGTTTGCAATTCTAATGACCCAGGAACTGTAGCTTGTGACTTCTTTATACTGCCAAACGCTTATCTTGACACAGCCACACATATTAAAGGCAGGTATAAGAGTGGAGAGGAACTACAGCTCTAAATAAGAGTTAAATTCCACCCAGTTATATAACTATTTCACCCACAGCTATGTCACCAGAAGATTCATTAATCTGACTGTAAAAAAATTTAATTCAGAAAAGTGGCCAAAATGTCCAAATGTTCCAAAAGTTTCTACATCAGACTCACAACATACTCTATACTATAGTCTTTGCACACACCTGCTCTGATTAATAACTCTGTCTTCTTATAAAGAAGACACACCCAGCTCCTTTCCCACCTCGCATTTGTTCCACTAAAATCAGCAGTTCCATGACTTTTCTCGTAATAAGCCATTATATTGGTCTTTCTAAAAAACTCAAATATACCTAACGTTCTCAGTTACTGTACTGAAGATCTACTTTGTTAGTATTTGTCAGAAATATATCCTGAGCATTGGCCATTTGCACAATAAAAAACATAATGTGAGCTATAGTTTTGGATATTGCATAAATACTGTAAGGGTTAAGGAGGACAGTCTGTTTTCCCATCACATAGTGTTTCTCTCATTTACTAGTGTTTTATGATAAGGTTAGGTTTAAATAGGGAGCTGGCACAACATCAGAACTACATAATTAGTAAGTTAACTTGCCAATTATTCACACTGCCTACAGACTGCACTTAAAGGTACAAAGTACTCATGATATTAGTAACAGCTGAAACAACCTGCCGCTGCAGCAATTGTCATTTTAACCAATAAGTGAAATGGTCGGCACTAATGCTGCACGATTACCAATGTAATCGCAATGTCAGCCTGTGCAATTACCTCACCACAAAAGGCTGGTTTAAATAAATAAATATGTGAGAATGTGACAACGTGCTCAAAACATATATGCCTAAACGACCAATACTTAATTTCTGTTGTTGGTCCCCTTAAACTTGTCTTTTAATTTTGTTAAACTTAAGATAAAGTTAAATTTAACGTGACTATTTAGATTTAATCTTATTTTGTCAAAACATACAGAGATAAGTAACATGACTTAATTCCAATGTTTAGATTCACCAGTCTCATTGTATCATTTATTATATTGCAACTATGACATTGTTCACAATATGTGCAATATGACTTTTGCCACAGATCATGTCGACCTAGTCAGCACTGGATTCAGCTGCCTGGTGTCAACTTTTCACATTCACACTTAATACTGCAACACACTGCAATATGAGCAGGATGAGATAGAAATCATGAATTTACTAAAGAAAGGATCCAATCTGAATTAATTTTAGCCAGTACCGATGCTTTAATATATGTCCCCAATGTCACTAATCCTACTGATAGGCTTGGGACCTCTCTAATATAGACATTCAGAAAGAAAAGCAGTCTTATGATTTCGATACTTAGGCACATAGTGGCTACACCTGTGTGGACAACTCTTCTGAAGTATCAAACTGTTGCAATTGAGATGAGAGACACTGCCTGTGTTCTTCACCTGTGAAGGCTTTATGGGAGAGTAGCAAAGGGATGTCATACTAGATGCTCTATTAGCTTAACCAAACACTGCACATCATAACAAACAAACCATTCCCACTGTGAAGCATGATCATGGCAGCATCATGCTATGGGAACGCCTCTATGCAGCAGTCCCTGGAAGGGTTGTGAGGGTAGAGGTTAAAATGAATGCAGCAAAATCTAGAGAAATTCTGAAGAAATACCTGACACAATTAACTGTCCTGCACAAGAAAACTGAAAATTGGAATGTCTTTTCCACTAATAGAATGACCCCAAGCATACAGCCACAGACACACACATAGTATCAGAACAACCATGTTAATGTCCTGGAGTGGCCAAGTCAGGCTGGATATATACTTGCTGTTAACTATGCAGTTGGACACGCAGCATATTGTTTATGTTTATCCTTTAACCAAGGTTGTCTTATATATTGTCCAATCGCATATTTTAAATAAATGACAATTTTTTTTTTTTACTTTGACCCAAAAGAATGTGTCAAAAAGGTCTACTAGTCCACTCTGACTAGTTCTCAGCCATGGTATGGTACACGGCTGTGTAGTAAGAGAGTAAGAATTAATCACCACAGCAATTCATGATCATTGTATTACTGTGAAGCATAATCTGTTAAAGTCTACTACAGCACAGATATCTCTGGATTTTTTTATTGTATAACAACAGTAGACAGACTTAACCTCAGTCAGCTGAAGTGTGTAATAGCCATTAAATAAATATGGCAAAAGCCTAAAATGCCTAAAAGGTTAATTAAGTCAATTATGGCTATTTAGTGTGCTTGTAATAATGTCCTACACACGGAGAATGAAAAACTGTGTTGATATCATGTCTACATAGTGTGGGCTAAAAGATGACAAGAGGCTGAAGTTATTCACATGTCTAACCTGAATGTTTTTCTAAAGAGAAGAATCAGAAGTCGAGTGATCTCAGCCTTTCCTTCAGCCACACAGATGATCTTCTTGAGAGCCCTTCCAATGTTGTGCTCATTGTTTCCTCTGGTGCTTCACCTTGTGATTTCCTCTTATAATAGCAGCACTCTCAGTTGACCCTGACCCCACCAACACTTAGAGCCCGCACATGGAGAAAAGTAAGGTGTAATGACACTATACTTCTTCTGAAGAGCTTCCTTAAAAAAAAGTATCACCTTCGGCTGCAAACTCACATTTACAGTCACATACAAACCTACCTGGCTGTTATCACTCACAACACTGGCCCACATTCACTATTGTTCCCATACAGTTCACCAGCAGGTTCGACTGCACCAGTCATGGAGAAGAGAAGGAAAAATTACAATACCTCCTTGGGATAACGTTTTCTATTCAGTTGATAAGGTAATGTAGTGCTTTGTCTTTCATCCAGAGAGCTATTGCTTATAAGGGTCGCCACAGCAGATCATAGCCCAAACATTTATTTGGCACAGCTTTTATACCAGATTCCTGATGCAACCCTGGACAGTGGAGGGGTTGTCCAGGGGGACACTGTGACATATGGCCAGGAGGAGTCGGGCCACGAACCATTGAGTGGATGGATGTCCCACTCTGCCAACTGATCCACTGCTGCCCCCATTTAAGCACTCATGATAGCAAAGTATATTTATGCTACACACTGGGTCAATTCTGGCTGACTGGTCTACAGCTGACCTGGTACTCTGACCTTCATGTGGAGGGAGCAAGTGAAATTTGAAGTACTTCCACTGGGATTCAGTGGGAATTCCAGCATGTAAAAACTTTAGTGGAGAGCAAAATCAGTAAAGGACTTTCTACACTGACACCACAGTTTGAACATAATCTTCAGGCATACTTTAGTAGGTAGTGAGTAAAAGCAAAGTGAGTAGCGTGAGTAGCACGAGAATGACTTTGTTCAGGAAACGGTCAAAGAAATGGCTGTTTGTGCCTCCAATGAGACAAGCAGTGAGTGATCAGGAGGTTTACTGGGCTCCTGTAATTACCAACCTCAGCCAAATCCATCCAGGCATGACCAGCAAATTAACATGCAGCAGCTTTCACACTCTATCCCACAGATCTGCTCAGTGAGCAGAAAACCAATACAGGGCCACACTGAAAATAGCCCACACTACAGACGGCCCTTTCAACCACAATACCACTGATACTAGTACTATTTTCAACAAGCTGGCTTAACAAATTTCTGGTCTTGGTATTATCAGGTATTGTAGCTCAGGTATCAGGTATGTTAAATAACTAAATTAAAACATTTAGCAAACTTACATGTTCAGTGTTACTTAGATGCACCGGTAGCGTTAATGTATTACAATCATCATGAGGGAACTGTACTCTTTGACACCTCATCTAATATAAATGTGTCTATTCATAATATTATTAATAAGTGCACATTTTGAACTATGTGTCCTGTCCTTCACAGCACCCCATCTCTCATCACTTCTTCCTGTCCACACAGGAACCCACAGCACCAGGAGGAAATCCTTCCACAGCTGAAAGCAAAGTGAAATCAGGGAGGCTGAGGGACATCAACATGTAGGCCCTACTATCAGCTGTTGGACAAACAGACCAACCTTATCTCTAACTGCACAAGAGGGAAAGAAAAACACAGAGGATATGCAGAGCACAGTGTTGACCTCTACTTTGGTTATATTAATCTTGACATTGAGGGTGTGCTATGATAATAGAAATCGCACAATATTAACTTGTAATTGTTTTGCACAAGTTTTTAAAACTGACAGGGGCTGTCACAGTTCTGGCACTGTAAATGAAATCAATAAACAAATAATAAAAAGCAAACATGAAAAGGATACAGGCAAGCATGCATTGCTCCAACAAATGACCAAACCTCAAAGACTTTATTACAGAGGGATATTTCCTTTCCACTGTCTCTCAATGCTACTGCAGATGCATCTTAACGTGGAATTTTTGCCTAAAAACGCAGACATGTAACAATGGGTGAAAAAAAAAGAGAAAAAAATTAACTGTGAACCAAGTTATTTAGAACCTACAAATATATAGCTAAAAGCTATAACAAAATAAACATAATTTACAAAAAACAAAAATTGGAATATATGGTGAGCTGACTAAACTGCATGTAAATCTTTAGTGCTAGATGTCATGCTTTACAAGACACATTACTCTGCTACATAGCAGCACCTCAATGAGTTGACAAAAAAAGGGAGATAAAAACACGAGGCAGACTATACTGCAAAGTACAATACTACGAAGGTCATCTTGGTGTTAACAGAATCAGTAAAACTTTCAGCTTCCAAACAGAGTTGCAGCACTATTCCATGGTATAAACGCTGATGGTTATGAAAATATGTATATTTGCTGATTGTTATTGTAAAAAAACGCAACCAAACCGAGAACGTAACCTGTACATGCCTGTCAGCAGTGTGTACTTTGGATATGCCTAAAACAAGTGTGAACACAAACAAGTGTTTTCAGAAAATCTACACCTGAAGTGGCTGCAAAAGGAGGAAATAATGAACTAATTTTGTTTATAATTTAAATCAGCAATAGAAAAACATGTAGTATTTTTTGTCAATTTGTAAAATTGTAACCTTCCAATTTTTGTTTTTTGTAAATTATGTTTATTTTGTTATAGCTTTTAGCTATATATTTGTAACCTTCAATGCTGATCGTGAAATGTGCCATTGAAATCATTCTGCACATCCAGGCAAGTGAGTGACACTTTCAGACAACACAAGTGTGCACTGTCACACACCTCCAGTAAATTGATATATGCATGAAATAATTTCATCATTTAAGTAGTACAAAAAAATTGGATTTTTTTCTCTTTACTTTAAAGTTTTTAAGTAGCCTACATAACTGTGACAAAATGTAAATGCTTTTATTATTTTTGTTATGTTTTTATTTATTTATTTATTTATTTTTTTACAGCATAGAACTAGCTACCAGACTCATAGGAGCAAGGAAATCAATGAATAAAACCTTAAAAGTGGATTGGAAATTGGTTCCATTATGTATATTACCAAACTCTCATGTGCAGCACAAGCCTGCAAATTCATCTTCTTTATTATTACAGTTAAGGAAGACTGGGCTTGAAGAACAACTGCACAACAGTCGTAAATATTGCACTTCCTTGTTCAATGAAAGAAACAAAGGATGCAGCGATTGCATTTTCCATCATTTTGAAGTCAAATAGGGTATGGTGTAACCTGATAACAGCTCAAACAGGCAACCAGCTGGAGGGAAGCCCTACATACAATAAACGCACGTCTAAAGTAGACAAACTGTAACATATGTTTGTGCTACGCAGTACTGAGGGGCAAAGCTGTAATTATTGCCTTTTTAATACAACCAAGTTGATACAATACTCAATAAAACCAATGGCTATGGTGCAGCAGAAAAACAGCCCTGATAAGGCAGCATCAGTTAGCACTGGCTGGCTAGTTAGCCGCAAGACGAGCTAGCGTACATCAGCTAGCATCCATGCCTTACACAGTGACTTGTTTAATATTAGTACGCCAATAAAGTCAATGAGCACAAGTGATGAGTGGCAAACGATTCATATTGTAACGTTATTTTTTATCAGTGCGTGAATGTTTGTTGCCTGTCAGCTCGCCTGCAGCAGGCACCACAGTGACAGCCAGCTAACCTGACGCCTTGTGTGACGTTAGCTGCCGACTGATGCCAGCTAGCTAGCTCGGTTAGCTGCGCCTCGGTGATGCAGCATCAAAAGCCCGTTGACATTTCACTCACCTAACAGTGACCGAAGGTGTTTGAGTCGGGTCAGCACATCCTTCTTTGGGTCCAGAACTTTCTGTGTAGATTTCTTGACGTCTCCATGCCCCCTTCGAGTGAACATTCCGCTGTAAATTGCAACCGTGGAAGCTGAAATCACCTGTGTTTCACCATACACCAAGCCTCCAGTGTGTCTGACACTTTCCGCACCACCACTCTATGCTTGCTGGGTAAACATTCATCAGACGGCCACTAGTGTCCTGTTTTTTGTGGGAGTGTAAACACGGAAGCGAAGCCTGACAGAGAGGAGTGGTCACGTTAATGTGAATACGCCTCCTTGTTTATCCAATTCCACCCCACACGTCCAGTGCCTTTTGCCTTCTAATATCACACATTTGTAGAAACGTAAAGAGAGGAGCATGAACGCACCATTCCGTCTAAAATCATGCTATATTGAATATTGTTATATTATTATATAATATTGATATTGGCACCAAGCGTCAGTCTAAAATTTGTCTTTATAGATACGACCTTGTTTAGCCCAACAGAGGTTTGGACGTTGGGGTCTAGTTGTAATAGTCCCCACACGCCATCTGGTGTCTAATGTGATAAACACAACGGTAGAAGACGGTGGGAATGAGCTACATGGTTTTATTTAACTTCCTAATGTGTCTTATATTGTTCATGTAAGTCCCTGAGAACAATGAGATATGAGCTACAGAAAGGAACAGAAAGAAAGTTGTAAAAGTAAATTTTTATAATGGAAACAGCCTATTTACGGATGATTTGTATGGTTGGATTAATTCTGGGCTTTTGTTGGTAAGTACATTTACTAAAGTACGCTACTTTAAGTACAATTTTGAGGTACTTGTACTGGTATTATTTTTTCTTTCACTCCACTTGTATTGTACTCCATTACATTGATTTTACAGGATTAGTCACTAGTTAGATTTTGCAGATGCATATTTTTAAAACCAAAATAAACGAGTCAACTCCACCTTTACAAGTCTCTATAGTCACAAATGTTCTTTGACCCTATTTTTATTAATTCTGTATTTCCACCTTTGTGAGTTGGTCAAACAAATTGCTGCTGTTGTACATTTATCAACAGCATCGATGAACACAGATTAAAATATGGCAAATTGTTTTCTTAGTGGAGAAGTTGCACTTTAATGTTTTAAGTAAGTTTTACTAACTGTACTTAGCACTTCAATTTGACAAAAAAATGTCATCTTACTTCTACTTCTAGTGGAGTACATTTTTTAAAAAAGTATTTGCACTATGTGCTTATTACACCTCTAATAATAGGGCTGCAACTAAGAACTTAAAAAATATATTGATTAGTCTATAAAAATTTTCCCCAATATTTTAATGCATTAAATGTGCAATGAGTAAATATGCAAACTCACTCACATACAAAACCAGTGGTTCGTTCTAGCAAGTGAGGAACCAAATCTAAATGCAAACACTTATGATTAGCAATTATCATAATAAAAGTCTAATGTTTGTTTGTTTGTTTGTCACTTCGTTTGCTATGTTGCAATAAGTTGTTTGAGTTCCAGGTATTGCATGTGCTGCCATGTTCTACTGGGACATTTATATGACACTGAATACATCGTCACCATGTTTTACTTATTGTAGTTGATTCAAGCTTAGAACACTCTAGTTAAATCCCATTGTAAAAATATTGTCTTTTTAATAATTCTTCGCTAAATGCAGCTATTTTTACATTGTAGTTACGAATGAACCAGGGAACAAAACTTCCAGATTAAAGAGACCTGTATTTCTTGATATTCACACCCCACAATGGTGACACTTACAAAGAGAAAATAGGTAGAACAGCTTCACTGCTCATTCAAGCTGCTGCCACTTGACACTTTAAACTGCAGGTTTTAGTGAATGAATATAAAAATATGAGGGAATTTTTAAATCAAAGAGCTCTCCTGCAGTTAAAGTAAACGTAGGTTTATGCTTAAACACGGTTGGCATGCTTATGATATTAATGGATTTTAAAAATGTATTTGTTCTACTTGGTTGTGCAGACAGTAAATTCATTCGTGGAAATGAAAAAAAACTGTTTATGAGACGAATCTTAAATTTGAAACTAGATGGATCAATTAATCAACCCAAATAAACTGACAGTCCATGCAATCACACTTTCGCTTGTCTGAACATATCTGTGTTATTTTGGAGGCAATTAATTTTGAGTATAAGCTTAGAAAATTATTTCATTTACTCCGTCGATTCACTAAAGATGGAGCTCAGACTGTAGAGTTAAAATGGAGTTCAAGTTGTGGCTGTGTCTTTTGTATTCAGATAGTCTATTTTATGAAAACATTATCTGTGCCTTTGTCCATCATTATTAAATCTTACATTATATGATAAACTATGACTATTTTAGGATAGGTGTTACGAATAATCTAATAATATAAACAAATACATATGTTGGATAGTCACTGAACCCATAGAAACTATAAGAAAAAGATTTGCCATGGGTTCTGGGATGACCATAGTTACCATGAGATGGCGCCTAAACCATTCATATGAATAGAAGAGTCAATGACAAATACCAGCACAGTTACACATATTATTGATTGTGTTTTGTTTTCCTGAATAAAAAATTAACATGCTCCGTGCACAGCCTTTAAATTATAGGGATGCCAATGAAAATAAAATCAAAACAATACAGCCATTTCAGCCTATATAGTGGGAGAAACTATTACCGAGGTGAATGTAAGAAAATTCTCTTAAACTAGTATGTTTCATTTCAATAACTATGTTCTGAAAGTAAAATAAAGGCATTCGCAAGGATGTCTGTGTTTGTGAGTCGGCTGTGAAGGATTCTTCTCTCAATAAAAAATCTGTTTTACTTCTTCTACCACTCCAACATGTTGAGCAATGACAATGTGGAGTGAGTGTTTGTCTCTCTTTTTCAAGGTTCTCCACAAAGGATGTCTTGAATGATAGCAGAAGGAACAGAGGGTAGTGAGAACGAAGACCAAAGAGGAGGAGTAAAAAGAGGAGTAAAATCAGCCTTTGCCCTGCAGTTTGGTATGACACTCATTATCTGAAGTGGGCCATTCTGAGAAAGGAGGAGGATGCCTGTCACAACAGATGTTGATTACACAAAACAGGGTAGTTTGGAAGGATGCGTGAATAAAACACAAGCTAACACACACACACACACACATACACGGTTATTGTTGGTGCTTTGTCATCAGTCCTAATTGATTGTAATCACCATTCCTTCTTGGCAAACCTCCCCTGTTCTTGAAGTGCAGGTTATTGCTCATTATCTAAGACGGCATGGGCCTACAATAATATATCAACAATAACAGTGTGAATGGATGTTTTCTACCCCCTCCAATACTGCACCTGGATTTTTTATTTTGAGTCCAGCTCAGTTTTTAAATGATATGTCATAGGCTGAGGCATCTCAGCTTTATAGTCTGCTGCAGAGCCTTGCGCTGCTTTTTCAAAGATAGTTCGGCGCAGAGTGAGACAATTATAGTGCCAACTGTGACGTTATTTTTTTTGAATGATATAATTTATTTCAAAATGGGATTTCCAGAGTATAAACCAACACAATTTATTCTTTTTCATTCTTTTTCATACAGTTGCCAGGCTCTGGCAGTGGCATGAAGACCTCATCTTGACCAACTGGTGGCACTGTAGCCTTACAAATGTAGACCACCCTTCTCACAGTGAGGCTGTCAGACTGATTCCAATCCAAGGTTTGAAAAGCACTTGTATGCTCTAAATTGTTCTTATAAAGAGCTTGGAAATACTTGACTTTTCTCCTTGTGTGGTTATGGATTTCCTTTTTGTACAATTAAGTGCCATTAAAAGCTAATGTATCCTGTTAAACCACATTAAGGTGTTGGGGTGGACGGTTGCACAGTTATCCATCCCAGCTTTGGTGAAAAGGAACCCACTCCCTGAGCATTTTTTGAAATCTATAGCTGACCATTCAAAAATTTCATATGTCCACAGGACTGCTGATTTTCTGACAGTGAGACCATTCACAGCAATTTTATAAACTATGGAGCAAAAAATGAAAACACCCAATTTGTGTTTGTTATGAATTCATTACACCTTCTGCATTTTAGATTTTTTTTTGTTCACCGTTTTTGTAATGTATAATTGTATATATACAATTATGGATTAATGAGAGCTAATGTAGAGGAGAAATCATGTCAAATATATGAATAAAATATATTAAATAATTTCTTAAATGAAATAGATCCAATACTATATAACAATTTAGATGTATTACACTGAAAACATTAATACTATTTTTTAACAGCAGGTTCTACAAATATAGCACAAGCATAAGTCTGTGATTTGAAATTGTTGATCCCACAAGGGGTCGTCATAGTGCCCTTTGGAAATAAGGTTGTTTCACAATTAACAAATTCAAAGCATCAAATCCCATCTGTTTCTTTTATTTTGAAAGGCTCAAAATATCTACATTCTCTAAACAAAATTAGATATAGTCATATGTTCATGCGTTGAATTATTCACAACTTGTTTTAACAATACCAATATGAAACTCTGTCCATGCATATAAGCAATTTCTAAGTCTAGTGTTTGTAATGCACGCTGTAGTTTGGAGCACATCTCCATGCAGGTTAATGAGGGGGCACTCTGAAGTAATTAAAACAAGAGCATTATAAGGCAGCGGTTTCACATAAGGTACTCATAGCAACATACCCCATACTTAATTAAAACTCTTTGCTGACAGCATTTTGTATCTTCTCAGGTGATCTGCTGTGAAATTAATAAGGTAGGAGAATTAAATGACTAATGCTAGCACAGAAAGGCTATTTTTTTTCCTGCAGTATGCATGACAGGGGTCTCTATCTCGAATGCGTGATCCTCATTGCACTGCAAAATACTTCTTCAGGTTCTCCCCATAATCTGATTCCAATTTCATTTGAGGTGTGACACTGTAGCGACAAGCGAGGGGCACGTTTAATTGAAATGTCCATGCTTTTAATTGGATTCTGTTAAGATTTAAATTACCTGCTGAATTACATTCTTGTACCTTTAAACGCTGATACGGAATGGTTTCCAGCAGTGATCAGTTAAGGAGCTGAAATAATGCCTCCATTCAGCGGCACATCACTGTGCAGAGGCAAAAGAAGATTCTTACGTTTAAAGACAAACTTCATACATTTAAAGACAATTTGGCACCTTGAATTTCAAAGGCAGACGTTTACCTAGGGAAACAAATTGTTGCTTTTAACAGGGTAACACTTGAGAGACAAAGAAATAATTAAGCATGCTCTCCTGACAATTGTGGTGAGCTTTCTTTATCAAAATCTAACATTTTACAGTCATGGTATCACTGCTCTTTATCATGATACTGTATTTAGACCCACAAATGTCCATTACCAATAATACTGTGGCTGCCAGATATCCATTGCAAGGCAAGTGATCCCAGCATTCACATATCATAGTTAAGCTGAAGGGGTTAGCGTCAGACTCTGACATGTTCAGGTAATGTGTGGGTGGTAGGCAGCAAAGCTACCTTCACCTTCTTGAGGGTTGTGCTCTTCTAACCTCCTACATTGAGATTTGTGAATTTTCCCATTCTAGGGTTTGTGTCACCCTGCTGTGGCTGTGCAAAACATCCCTGCTCTCCCACTGCTGCCTCCTCCACCTACATCCATGACCCCTTCTGATAAGCTTGGAGTTCATCCCTTTCACTGATTAGTTTGCTGGCAGATTGAATGCCCATGTCTACAGCCCTGTGTCACCCGGACTGGCTCTACCTGTGTGTGGTTGGATCAGCAGGTGGCTGGCACGCTGTCCAGTGTGATACTGAAACCATTATTTACCAGTTACAGTTCTCTGTGTGTTCAGCCTAAGCCTAATTTTCCACCTCAGAGAAAATATATGGTTACATTGGTTATTTAAAAATTCTAGAAATAAAGATTCCAGATAGATGCTTTTTATGCCAGAGATATACCGTTTACAAGGATTCATATTCGGTGTGCGTAAGAATCCTGAGAATGTGAGATCATTAGTATCTTCTCTGCCAAAATCCCTTGTCTACAGTACCCTGTGTGTGTATGTGTGTCTGTTGTTTGCGTGAATTCATGTGTTTGTTTACCATGCCACCGCTGGCCCAAGTTAGAGCCACAGGAGTGTGAAATAACAAGCACAAGAGGGATTTCATGCCTTTACAGAGCTGAAAAGATATGTTTTTGTCAGGCAACTCAGTCCATTTCCATCCCAGTCAAACTTTGTTTACTTCTCACTACTTACTGCCTACCATCACCCCCCCCCAACAATTAAATGGTATCATTATATATGGGTTCCCACGGGTATTGTGTGTCCAGGTTTACTTATGCTACAACCTCTGTTTTATCACTGTTATCAATGGCACATGGTGCATCATTAGAAAAAGACAAACAGCCTTGTTTCTTTTTAGGGGGCAGCACCACTGACAGAAAATCAATGCTTGGTTTCCCATGAGCACCTAATTATCTGGACACTTGTGCACTGTTGAAACACGGGCTGGATCTTTTTGTCTGCTCAGTCGATCAGGTGAAATGCATGAGAGACACCTTCACAGCTGATAAAGTGTCAGGTAGGTGAGGAGTAAACACATAAGTGACACTTATGGTCTAGCACGCCTCACACCCACTATATCCTTTGGCAGACTTGATTAGAACTTCATCGTCCATTTCACACACAAGCGTTTGACACTGAGGGCAATATATGTTTATCAAGTAAGGTTTTCTAACGCAACCTCAGATGTATTTATAACAAATATATACATATAATGAATAAATGGAAATGATACAACATTTTTTCTGACATTTCATTTAGTTGTCTATAGCACAGGGTCAGGAAACAAGTGCCGAATGTGGACCTTTTAACTTGAGTGTCAGTTTTCTAAAATGGCTCTGGCTCAATTGGTCTCTCACTGGAAATTCTAAACATTCAATAAAAAAGGAAGAGGTGGGTAAAAAAAAATCTAAAATGTGCAATCCTATTCTATAACTTGTTAGAGTGACACTTGCGAATTTCCACTATGGACAAGGTGGCAGTACAAACGCAGATAGACGAAGGGGAATAAAAGGGGCTTCTCATGACAAACTTTCTGGAAATGTCAGCCTTTCATGCTGTTGAGAAGACCTATTTCATATCTATTACAGCAGGCATTCTGTGTCCGATATTTCAGATTTCAGTCCTCCCCACACTGCAAATCCTCTGCCAATCTTCTGCCCTTAAGAATCTCTGCCAGCCCTGATGCATTATTCCCCCTACCTCCTCTCTCCCCCCTTTTGATGTGACAGAACAAACCGCGACCTATTAGGATTAAGGCTTTGAAAAGATCTTTGAAGCCGCTCAAGGTTCCTTTAAACTGGGGAATGACAATATGAGCTGTGTGGCAGCAGATGCTGAATGGAGTGATTGCTAGTCCTCCTCAGCAAGGTCTGCTGTCACACAGCACACACAAATACAAACACTCACACCAACATGTGAATCATTTCATACACACACAAACAATTTGCAGGATCCATCCTTTACCTAAACCACCACAGTTGTCTTTTACAGTACATGAATTGTGTTCACAAACGCAGATTTAATTCACTCTTTCCATTTTTTGCAGTGTTTTGCAGTGAACTGTCAGGAAAGAGTTTGGCTCCGAGCCTCTGCTATATCTGAACTGCTGCCCGGGATGAAAACAAACAAACATGACAATCGCTTGCATTTTCTTCTTTAATGATGTGTTTGTGTTTAGGACACAGTCATGGCAAAAGCATCATTGGAGGCAGGGTGCTGTAATTTGAAGGACAGAGATAAATACAGAAGGATGTGTGCTGACATAAAAGAGATAAGTCAGAACCAGTCAGTGTGTGCAAATGTTTCACGTCTCCTTAAAATATAATAGTATGCTGTTGAAGCAGTTTATCCGGCAGAAAATTAAAGGAGTTCAAGGTGTCTCACATTTCAGTGTGAAGAATCTCAAATGCACTGAAGAATCTCATTTTATTTTTACATGATGCTTCTACACTGTCAGATCGTGTGATGATGCTGGAATGATGGAATGCCGCAGTGATGCAAAGGAGAGCAAATTAAGTACAAATGACATCCTGAATGCTACCTATACACTTTACTTCAGTCACATAGACATGGCAGAGTGCAAATACCACTGCTATGCATCTCCTGCAATCCAAAAAGAATTTAGTTTTCTTTTATCTAATCATTCCTCTGAATATCCCTTATCATACCTGCCTCACCCTCTGAGGTAGCCAAGGACAGATGTGATATCTAATATTCAAACTGGGTGATTCCTGAAGAGATTTATCATCGCAAATTTTTACATGTGATCCTATTTAGATATTGTGTGTCTGTTTTGCATGTTGTCTGGGGTTAAACATGCCCCGGTGTGAGATGTCACTGAGAGACAGTCACTGTAGATAGCTGGTCGGTGGAGAAATGAAGCCATGGGGCACGCAGGGTAAAGGCTTTTCAGCACAGAGGGACAAGTTCTCAGGGAGCTGCCACCATAGAGCACATATTGATCTGCCATTGCATCTTATCTTTGTGACTCTAGATTAAAATGCTCAACATTGGCTCTCCCTCTCTCTCTCCGCCAGGCAGAAGGCCTTATTTATACTGTATATCCGTGAGTGGAGGAGCTCTAATCTCTCCATGGAGTAGTGGGACCCTATCACTGGCAGAAAAAAATGCACAATTCTTACTGCAGAAAGAGAGGAGTTGAGAAATTACCAGGCTTAAAATCCTGCCTAACTTGGATGATAATCACATTTGATCTGCAGTCTGAGTCTTTTGATGCCAGCAGTTGTTTTCTTTTTACAGAATGTTTTGGGCTGTGAGATTGTTTAACTTTGTAGCCTTCCTTTTCCACTCTTTCTCTCCACTGTTATCATAATCCGAACAATTGGCTGTTGTAAATGTATGTATCCCTCTTGTGGGAAATGGCGGGGAATCAGATCCTCTCAGGTCTTGTTTAGTGTCTTGTCCAAATGAGAAGAGTTGAAGCCTTGACAAAAACGAGCAGGAATTAGAGGGTGAAAGCCTGGGCAGACAGACGGATGAGCCGCAGGCTCCAAGGCTTTGACTTTGGCCAAACAAACGTTTGTTTTTCAAAGTGTTTTTATAGTAGGATGGATTAAGGCGCATGTGAACCAAAGCCCCCGTCACCCCTGCCCATCCGTGGTCTTGTCAAACGGTGCATTGAGAAGAGGGGTCGCACCTGTTAGGGCAGCCCAGAAGAGCAGGACCAGGATGATATTGAGCAGGGCTTTGTGGGTATCAGAGTCAAAAACAAAGCTGTCAGCCAGGGCTCATTCATCTTTGATGTTCATTGATGAGGAAACTGGTGGGCCTCAACAGGGCATTGTTTCCTCTAAGTGGTGCCCATTGATTGCCAGAAAGCCACGTTTGTTTTTAGTCTCTGACGGGTGGAGCTCATTTTAAAAGGCTTAATGGTGCATTAACCAGTCCAAAACACAGTGCTTTGGAGCCTTCCTTGCACCATTGGCCCGAGGTTGTCTTCCTGCTTCCTAAACAGCCTATAAACAATAATAAAATGCTAATCATGTGTGAATGGCCAACACCGGTGGGCATGCATCACCAAATCCTGGGCTCTTCTAAACGCCTACTGCGACAAATCAAGATCCAGAAACGAGGGCATTTGACTGCCACTGTGTCTGCTTCTTGGCCCATTCTCCACCTCTCCACTCTCTTTGTCATAAAAACCTGGATTGCCGTCATAAAGTGCATTTCTCATGCTATTGTTCAGCTAATCATATCCTCTCCAAAAATTTCAGGATGTGACAAGATAAGATAGGGAATATTAATGCCATATCGCACCATCTCAATTATGAATAAGCGTTGATGGGGGAGGGCATCTCGGGAGGAAATACAAATCAATTTGTACCCTTTCCATTTTGTATACTGCCTTGAAAAGAATTCTGTAATTTTCCATGTTATCTACCTCAAATCCTATTAGAATCTGGTTAATTTAGTGGCGTTTTCAAAACGTTATCATATCGTCCTATCAGCTGATGTCTTTGAGTGTTCCCTGTTTGTAAGGTCTAACTATTGAAATTTAATATCATGTTGGATTCCGTATCTGACTGATGCGTGATCTCGGGTATCACTTGCAGAACGGTGAGTGCAGGAACACCATGTTAATTAAATTCTCAACTGTAATAAAATTCCTATTGTCCATATTTAAATGTGACTACAGTTGAAAATCCTTCCTCTTTCTTTAATAAAATTCAGTTATTTACAATTCAACTTGTAGATCGACCTTAAATGTCTCGATTCTTATCTTTCTTCGTATTCATGCTTCTCTATTTTGCATTTTTCTATAAGGGCACTATTTTCAAATAAAATTTAATTAACGAGAAATTCCACCTTGCCTACATTGTACACTGTACCAAAGAACAAGCTTGAATATTGTACATTATTATTATTATTAAAATGGTTTCAAATATTCCACCCCTTATGAAGCCCATTGGAGATACATGTTCAGAATTTACCTCTATAGATCCTTAATTCATGAATATGAATGTGTCTTCCTCAAGAGCTGGCCCCTACTGTTGTTAAAAATCAAGGACTCTTTCCTCGTTTCAGTGCAGAGGTGTATCAAGGATGCACAGCCACATCTTACCTTAAATAAGGGTCTCTGTTTACACCTTCAAAGTACTGGAAGAACAAGCTCTCTGAGTTTCTTTTCCTCTCCCTCCTGATTGCTTCCAAGCTTGATTCGCTTGGATTTTTAAATGACAGGCTCATATAGGGTCCCAGACTTTGTTTACGTGACTGTGTATTGGTTGGCTGCCTCCTTAAGCGTGAGGAGATATGCAAGAGCAATCAAATATTTCTATGGCTTGTATAAATGATGGTGGATAGCAGAGGAAGTTTGAAATTTTCACTCCTCATTTGTGGTTCAATTGCCAGAGTGTGTATTGCCTGTTTTTCCGGAAAGAAAATAGATGGCTTTGTCACTCAGTATGCATACAACTGTTTGGTGTAAGCTGTCAGCAGAAATGATAGCAATTCTATTTGTCTTATGAGAAAGACATTGTTACAAAGTCTGAATAGTAGTTTTCAAGAAAGGGATTGTTTGTCCATTCTGTAGTTATTTTTCTCAGACATCATGTGACATATCTACATGAACCATTTCAAATGCTGAAACCCCTGTCACAATGTGCTATGTTAAGAGGAAAACAGAAAAAATAACTTGACTTTTTTTGTACACACATACACCTCCACCTCCATTTTTATTGACTGAACACAGTTTGACAGCCTGCACACGGTGTGCACAATTCAGGGGTAGTATCAAGCAAAAACTTGATGCAAGTGCTGGTAATTATGAGCTACTCATCCAACACTAATAGTACACCACAGAGATTACAATTTTAAAGATTACTCTTTATCTAAAATGACAGACTATTATACATACAGCCTGTTCACATCAACCTTGCAGTCTCACATCATTCAGCACTTAAACCAAACGTACATTTCTATCAAGGCACGGAAGAATAGCATCCTCTGTTTGGTGCAGAGGAGGTGTGTCCCCTTCTATCTGAACGAGAGAGGGAGAGAGAGAGACGGTACCTCTCTTTTGTTCACTCCCCTCTCTAACTGGTAGTGTTTGACTTCCCCCAGCCAGGAGTGGGTAATTCTGGAGCCCTGTGTGAGGTTGTTAGATCACTGAGGCCCAAGACAGCACCATTCTTTGCAGACCCTTGACAGCAAATATGTGGTAATGATATTGTCTCCTGCTGGGTAATAACACACAATTCAGTCTGCCACATACTGCAGTCGCCAGGGAAGAAATGGAGGGGAGAGAAAAAAGAATTACACTGAAGTACTGGAGGAAAATGACAGGAGAAATGTCTTCAACCTGAAGTGCTATATTGAAAAAATTCACTCCTACAGAACACTGCAGTGGAAACAACTGTTTTATTCTGCACTTCTCACAGCGATGTGGCAAAGAATACAGTAGCCACTGCTGTCTGGGCCAGGAACAAGGTGGCTACATCATGCTAATACCCATTTCTAGGAGTCTGGTTTTCTTTAATATTGAAATATTCATGATAATAACCAACATATTCAGTCAGGTCTAGAGCCAAAACGCTAAATGCTGTGGTTTGCAACTCTGCCAAAACCCACGGCTTCAAATGACTAAAGCCCTTTGTGCCCATATAACACACTGTATTGTTAGTGCTTAGTATAAACAGCATTTCCCTACCATGGAGATCTTCCATTGTTAACTAGACCACACTGGCAGCCTCAACCTTGACCTTTGTGTTGCTCCACTTGGTACTCGGCTTGTAACTGTCAACACCATCCATCACTGGCCAATCAGGGCCTGGGATGGGAGCCAGTCCCCCTGCTGTACTGTGAAATTGTGGCATGTGATCCTTAATATGTGTGAAGTAGACAAGGCCTTGACACAATGCATCAAGCTTTAGGGGGGCTTGTCTGCGCTAGTCTATTAGCTTCCAGCTGTGCCCCTGGCTGCCTGGACTTATTCCTCAGGATAGGTTGGAATAATAGTGTTACGTCTCCAAAACACCAGCCCTAGCTTTGCTCAGGACCAGGACTGGCTGTCTATAAGAACCACGACCAGTTAGACAGGATGCCATGTAACCATCATATCTGCCCCCCCAAAAAAGACAAAACAAGAACAAAAGAAAAAAACCTGATACTGCTATACAAACAAAACTGTTAAAAACAGATTTCCTTTCTTTCATCTAAAAAGCTAGAGACAGATGTGATAGACATTTGGGCAATCCCCAGCTCAAAAAAACCCCCTTTTCACTTGTCTTCTTCTCTGGCCTTCACAGCCAATGTCCATGATCTTAGATACATACCTTGCCTTTCAGTAGAGCCTGAGGGAGAGACAGAGAGAGAGAGAGAAAGAGAGAGAGAGAGGGGGAGAGTGAGAGTGACTCCCTCTGCTTATTCATACATTTAACTGCTGGAGCAGCATTGTGCAATAGGCTAAAATAAATGAGAGCACCATGTAAAAAGGTAGCCTTGATACCGCGCGACTGGGTGAAAAAGGGAGGCACATTGAAATGGAAGAATTCATCTTTCTATCAGCCTCTCCGCTCACAAGTTGAACCAGGTATTCAAATGGGTTCATTCTCAGACGCTCAGATTTGCATAACACAGACAGATGAACTCAAGTGATTGAATTGGGCTAGGTGGAGTGAAAAAAAAGAAAAGAAAATGAATTTCCAAGCGAATTAGGAAATGATGGAAACGGCAAAGGGTACATTATTTATTTTTCACACTGAAATAATTACAGAATTAACCTTTCCTTTCACTATGACAGCCCCATAAACCCTCTTTATCACAATGAATTTGATGTACCGTTAGAATTGAACTTTCTGACGAATAAGACAGTATTTCCTGTTATCTCCACGATGCTATTTCCTCACACAACCATACTTGTGCCTGCTTCCCTATTAGTCTGTACTGGTCAGCTGATCTGCACTGGGCAGCTAAACTCCCTCATAGTTTGTTGTTTATCAGTGATGTAACACTAATGCCCATGCACCTTCCCTGTGACTGGCAGTGACCACTATAGAGCCACAACACTGCAGGAGGGGAAAAAGCAATTTCATGGTTCACTCTGTGGTTAATGTGCTGCTGTAATCTTTAGAGGGGCCTGTCTTTTTTGTTTAAGTTTCACGGAATAAAGAGCTGGGCTATCGTAGACTCAGGCCAATTAATCACTTGGCTAAAAGGTGGCGGGAAGCCATCCACTGGGAATGGGCCATGGTGAAAGTGTGTGTCTATTTGTGTGTGTGTTTAGTTGAGCTCTTTCAAAAGGAGTCAGTTTTCATTTTGTCGGTGTATGTGCTGAGAACAGCTGGTGTGTATGCATTTACCTGAGTGTTGAGTATGTGCTTTTTTTAAAGGTGGATGTACTTTACTGTGTGTACCTTTTTGTGTGTTTGTGTTGGGTGTGTTTGTGTGCTGTGCTAATACAGTCAGGTAAGCTGCTCTAATTGCTGCAAGGTGCATTAGCACTCAGCCACCTCTCTCTCTCCCCATGTCTTTGTTTTTCCTCTCAGTGCCAGTCTGCGGGCCAGAAGACAATCAGACCAGAAGGGTCATTTTCTGCAAGAGCTCACCTCCCTCCTCCAAGCCTCACCGCTGACAGGCTCACGCTCGGCAGGAGCCCTAAATTAACACTTGACGTCTGCGAGGCTCAGCCCTGATGAGGCCGTAGAGACAGACAAAATGTCAGAAAACAAACACTCCATCATTTTTGCTTCATTTCCTCCACTGCTGGAGAAACACTCTCACCTGGAGTGCTGGAGAGGGCTGTAGTGACATTCACCCCCTATCTGTTGACTTGAATCAGCCCTGGTGCCTATTGGCCTACGTGAGAGGTTGAAACCAAAAAAGAATGGAGGGATGCTGAGCAGAAACTGGTAATTAGGTAGTAGCTATCAAGAAGGATCTGGAGAGAGAGACATGAACTGACACCTGTTGGGTTTAGATCAATCAGCTGACCTCATTTTTTCATTTCATACATCAAGCCAAAAATTGCATAACATATGAAGTACACAAAGTATAAATAAATACTTTTTTGCTTTCAATTTTTTTTTAGCAAAATCAATTCTATTTCCCCACATTGGGATTGTATTTATTTCTATTCTGTCATTACAAAGTAAATGATTTGTTTTCCTGAGTGCATCAACAACAACTCTAGTAATTATTCTTCACTGGGGATGTGCACAACACTAGGACTCAACACTGTAGAGTAGTATGATACTATTTGAAGCCTACTTCAAACACAGTGCCCCTAGCGAGTTCCGATAGCGCCAGTGTCTATTTTATTATTTGCTTTATCTCTTTGTTGCGTGAGAGTTTATTTGTTTACATGAGAGGGATTGGAGGTTTGGTGATCTGAGCAAATTGCAGCAGAAAGTACTTCAGATGGCAATGACTGTAATTAGCATGCTCTTAAATGTGGAACGCTCTCCTAGTGTTTTTGTTTACATGGGGCAGGCGATCTGTGACTCTGTGTGGGGGCGGCCTGCAGGCAGGTTAAAATCACTTGTCATGCCAAAGGTCATCATTATGAGCTTACAATTGGTCAGTGTTGAGAAACAATCAATGCAGTGCCAGGTAGACACCCTCCAACCAGCCTATGCTGTGAGATTTTGGGTGTAATTTTGTATTTATATTTGTGTTTCCCAGAGTGGATAATTTGAAAATATGAGTGTGCTTATGTGTGTATGTTTGTATGTGGTCATATGTTCTGGCTGTTTTTTTCTACACTTACTGAACTGTCTTTCTCTAGTCTCTGAATCTACTATGAAGCATATGTTCCATGACACTCATAAAGAGTCAATCAAGAATTTTCTTGCGTCCCTGGTTATTCAGACAGTGATTATATTTCACTGGAGGATAATATCCAGGTAAATTAAGATTTCAATTTAATTCAGCCCTGGTTGTCGCTGCATCTCCATTTCACATCGTGGAACAATTGAGATCTTATCATGGATTAAAGTGGAGGATATTACACCTAATTTAATATATGCACATCTACGACTGCAAGCACAGCTTCTGCATCCGCCATATCTTGAAAAAAAAAAAAAAACAAACAAAAAAAACTCAAAAGGCTATGAGATACAATTCATCAAGTTGGCAGAGGAATTCAAGGCGGAAACACCGACTTAAAGAGTTCTTGAGAAAGATGAAGAGAGGCAGCTAAAGAGAAGGAGGCACGAAAGGAGCAAAAAGGAGACAGGAAGTTGGGAAACACTGAAAAGCGGGTGCCATGCTAGTCAGGTGACAGTGTGACAAAGTTGTGCTTGTTTAAAATGGAAATCTTCCCAGACTTCCTCCCTCTTGCCCTCTCTCCCTCCCTCAACCCCCCTAGAGCCCGTTGCGAACTGTTAAGCTCCGGCATCTGAAGTGGCAACACTTGAGATGGTGAAAGTGACAACATCTTAACATAAGCTGAGGGGCTAAAGTGAAAGTCAGAGCAAACCCCCAACCAACCTCTCTTTCCACTCACATCCTTTACTCCCACTCTGTCATCCCTCTTAACCCCACCCAACCCCAAGCCTGGGCCACACAGCAACCATGCTGTGTCTGCTTGTGTCCAACCTGCCTTCTACAGTGGAAATGTTGCAGGGACAGAGTAAGAAGGTGACAACTCATGATTCAAAATCAAAAATTAAAGCTAAAAGGTTAAAAAGCAAGAGGCAATATTCCTCTGTCTCTCCTCTGTGCTTCAGTGTCATAGTTGGTTAGTTGTTTCTTCCACTTCCAGTCACAGGTGTCTCCAAACAGAACTGGAAGCATGTAATCCGCCCAAATCCAGCCTCTTCCGAGGAGTGTAAAACCAGGAATGTTCTGTGGGGGTCACTGGATTAGACAGAATTCATGGTGGTGGCTTGGCTTGAGAGGCGGAATTAGAGGAGTAGGGAAAAAGGGAGAGAAGACTGGACTGGTTTTGTATTAAAATGAGCTTACCAGGTGGTCTCCCTCCCAAAAGTGGACACAGTGTGTCAAGTAATCTGAAAAGCCCCTGGGTGTTTGTTGCTCATTGGCCAGAGGCCTGGTAAAAAGAGAGAGCGAGAGACTGAGAGAAAGCGAGAGAAAGAAGGGGGGCTGGCTAGGGAGGTGGCACTGATGTGGCCATTGAGGCCTCAGTGAAATGTCTGTCAGGCTTGGTTTACCACAATCACAGCAGTGATTAGGCCTCTTTTGATGACAGGTTTAGTTTTCTGTCCATTGGCAAGACAGTGAGAATGGACAAGAGAAGGGGTGGGGGAGCAGGGTTGGGTTGCACTGGGAGACTTTGGGGGTGGGCGTTTACGCACTGTTGCAGGAAAATGGGTGGGGTGGAGATGGTGATGGGGGGGTGTATATTAATGTCTTGCAACAGGGAGCTCCTACGTAATTTCCCAGCGGGTCGTGGGGTCAGGTTTGTATTTAGTTAGTGGTAATGATCTCGTTAGGGATCTGAATGGACCACCGTCTAAGCCCATTGAGGATAGCGAGTGTGCCTCCCCATCCCCCACCTCTGCCTGCCTTGTGTGGGCTTACACAGCCCGTGAACTGTGATTAATGGACTTCCAGGGCTTAATAACTTGCAAAACAGTATTAAACAAGGGAGGCCCCGGGACAATCGGAGAGGCTACCCAGGCGGTGTAGGAGGTGGCTGTAAACAGTGCCCGGCAACAATTGCAATGCATGGAATTAACTGAGATGGGCCACTCACAATGCTACAGCTGGCTAGTGGCAGGGAGCCAGGCCTGGGAGAAAGCTTCACTGGTGCTTCCAGGTGGCCCAGACCAGGCCAGGCCTTTTCAGTTTTGTAAGTGTTAAAAAATAGAAGAGGAGAAAGGCTACGTTTGTGATGGGGAGACAGTGAGAGGAAGCCATTGAGCACAGACAAGAAAGAGATTAAAGAGCACAGAGAGTGATAAGCAGATAATGGGGGAACACATTCAATGGAACAAGTAATCCTTGACATGCAAGCACAAATATGAAGCCTTTTGTCCCTTGTGTCTAATTGTGTAAAGTGGCAAAGCAAGAATAGTGATCCACATAAACAAGTACACAGAGACAGACAAAACACACTCATCTGTCCAAGTGCGCGCACGCACACACACACACACACACACACACACAGTAAACACACACATTTCATCACCAACTCCCATCCCACACCAACCTTCCCACATGTCCTGGCTGTCTTATACTCTTTTTTTCCCACCCTTGTGCCCTCTTGTCTGGAAACAAACGATCCCAGCATGGAGTCATGAGTATTGATGTGTTACGACCATCCTCCACTCTGTCATAGACCTTCTCTTTTCTCCCAAGCATCGGTGTGCATTTTATGCCAGTATGATGCATCTTAAAGTTGTAAAAATAAGCAATGGGGACCACTTGTGCAGAAGTAAAAGTATTTTTTAATGGTAATTAAAAGTTAAACTGTTTGTTTGTATGAAAGCTTCTGTTTTAAATTAAGTCAGCACAATTAAATTTAAAAATAAAAAAGACTGGTTAGTGATCTGTGACAGTTAGACCTATAAAACACATTTTGGTGGAAACAATTCAAACATTTTAGTTCATTTGTAAACTTGCAATTGGTGGAAGTATGTTTGAAAATGAAAACCAGAGTTTACTGCCACAAACACAATGCCAGCATGATTTCAACAACTGCAGAAAATAGATCCTGGCACGAAACAGCTAAATTGCACAGTGTGTGTTCAATTATGGGTAATTATGAAACAATTTGGAAAACATTTGATTAAAACATGAACAGGTAGTTTCTCCCATCATGAAGCATAGAAAATAAATATTTCTGTTGAACACAATGCAACAACTTTTATCCCTTAATCACTTCAAAATATATTTGGTTACAATATAATACAGGAAAAAAAATATTAATATTGTAATATTAATTTCAAATATATGAGGGACAAGTCTCAATTATACTGAGAATAAAAAAATGTATAGTTTTTAACATGCTTGTGTGGCTGTGTAAGAGGAAACAAAGAATAATTGCAACTAAGAAATGGCAGCAAATAGACAAGGCTTAGCCGTTGCTACTGTTTGACATTCTCTCCAGTGTGTTTGGCTTTTCTCAACAGTGACTCATCTCCAAATGAGTGACACTGGGGTCATCCTAATCTGCTTTTCTTGCAGATCAGAGACAACTTGGACAAAAGCTAATTTTCCATTCACTCTGATATAAAAGTCCAATATGTCTCCAAAATATTTGCCCAAACCCTTTACTTAATCAGCAGCTGAGAGGTTATTCAGCAACGCAGACCGATGCTCATTTCAGGTTTCTGATGTGTGTGTGCATAAAATCACTGTTTGTGTTAATACCACATCTACAGCAGAAGCACATTAATAAAGATATTAAGTTATAATCATATCGTACCTTATGTAAATGCTTCAAATATGGGATATAAGCAGATGTTTTTACCATCACCCGAAATTATGACACTGAATTTGTGTGTGAGGGAATAAATCCTGTTGCATTAACTCTCTATTTCCCTCTCTCACTTCACAGCTGTCACCCGTACTCCCCCACCCTGCTCACCCTCTCTTACATCAGAGTGTGGGTGCACTGGGTGCAGCAGGGGCCTTGGCCCTGACGAGGCCAAGGAGGGATCCACTGCTGAGCTAAGCCTCTGGTTCCCTTCTCCCTCCCCACCTCCTCAAATCATGAATAATGGAACAGAGAAATACATTTATCTTTTAATAGCCCCGGCCCCTGGCTGAGATCGTTCAGTCTGGCCCGAACCGTCACAGCACAGGACTGAGGTTTCTGAACAGCCCCTCCTCTGTGCCACACCACCCATGATTGTCTCTGCTTCTTTGAAGTTGGGTGCTTCTTAGTGTCCTAGAGATGGGTAATCAGGCTTGGTTTTGGAAGGGTCAGGCCATCTTTTGAAGGAGCGGTCATCCCCAAGTTTGACCAAGGATGACTGCGGTAATGGTCTGTGCAAGAATTACTGTAATTTCATAAGAAACATTCACTTCACAAATATTTACTTAACAGACTCAAAAAAAAACAAAAAAAACACACACACAAAAACTTCAAAACCTCTGCTGTGCTATAAATATTATACCAGGACTGTGTAAGAAAAATGTATAATTCAAATACATCAATTTTACTTGTATTTGATGCTGGAAAATGCTCTGTTATTGATTTAACTGAGAACCCTTAAGAGAAAAAAGTAAAATAAAACAATTAATATTACGATTAAGATGGGA
>OMLM01000230.1:0-28334 GCA_900302695.1 Helostoma temminkii | reverse complement strand
ATTTTCTATAGTTATTGTGACCAAGCTAATTTATCTCTGCAAGAGATTGATTTTACCTGTTCCCAAATATTTCTTACTAGTCATTTATGACTATATGAATTAAAACATGCATCTTATTATTATTTTTGAAAAAAATAAGGCTGAGTATACACAATTTCTTACATTTCATACTTAACATTATTATCTATTGCATAAACATGAGAATATACATAGTAATCTAATTTGAGTGCAATGTCTTTTAACAAAATCATTTAAGTGTGTGTCCCCAGTCCGCCCTGCACAGGCATATAGGTGTTTAGAAGCTGACTTATTCTGGTGTTATCATCATGTCATCACTGTTTGTTGCCACAGTTCCCTTCACACTTCAACCTTCTCTGCAGGTTTTGGCTGTTGTTGGCTCTACTAAGATTGCTCATGTCCAATTTATTTGTTATGCCAGAGGGATTATTGCTCCCAGCAGACTCCTTGCCGCTGCTCAGATTCCTTCCCTCAAAGAACAGAGCCAGCTATGTCAAATTTAACTAGGCCTGTCACTTTTTTACCATCTCCACCATTAGTCCAGTGTTTGCCTCATGGTGCCACATTTGTATGGTTTATGCCTACTGGAAATACATCATAATGTAGTCCTGCTAGTGCACCAGTCTGAGAACCTGTGCAAAAGCTTCTGTTGAAGCTGTATCGTTTGAACATCACTAGTCTGTTGTAGACCAAAACATGATCAGTCTCTCTCCTGCTGCAGCATCAAGCAGATCAATACCAAGTTCATTGTTTTCTTTTAGGCAACTGATATTTTGGACACATCCTCACATAAAGTGGAAGACATATAAAGAGGCTCAGACACATGGCAATTCGTATTCAGTAGATGTGTGGAGGTTGACAGGTAGATCACCATTAGTATCAACATTTACAGTGATTAGAGGGTGTAATTTCTCATTAGAGTTCAGCAAGTGACAGGCAGTCTAATTGGCAGCCTCTCTTGAACAGCACCCTGTAAACTGCTGCTCGTATCAATTACATGAAAGTGGACATGACTTCAAAGAGCTGCCAAGTGAACAGAAAAAGTGAAGGGTCTGCATTCCTTCCAGGGCAGAACCGTGGCGTAATTGGCAAAGTGAGAATGAGGTAGAAGAAATGAAATTGTGCTTCATGTCTGGCTGATGTTTGTTGAGTAAAGCCTAGAATAGATTTGAATTTGACTCATTCTGTAGCCATTGTTGTTGTTTTGCATCATAAAATAGGTCTACTAAATTACTGGATAATTACAAAACCAATTATCCAGTATTTTTTTTAGGCAGAACCAGACCATATTGTACATTTCATATACTAGACTATGAATATTTCAGTTTCACAGAAACTTCTTGTAAATTGTCTAATTTGAAACTCAACCCTTGTTCAGAGGCTACATGTGGCTCACTGTCACATCTGCAAGTACCAGTTATGAGGACTATTTAAACAATTCTTCTGATATTTTTATGCACATTTAGAAGAAGAAGAATGTTGCTGATAAACTATTTTTATTGTCAACAAATCACAATCATTAAAATGTACAAAACCAACATTGGATTGATTCCACTATGAAATATTGTCTTTGTAGCGAAAACCTGATATATCGTATTCCTGAGTCATATCTCCACTGTAGCATATTGTTAGTTTTGTTCTTTTTAAGGGATATCCATGAAAAAAGCATTGAATCTCAGCCTTATGTTTTCAGAAAGACAGATGGGGACTGAAAACAAGAGGGCTCACTCAGATCATCTTGTCTTTTTATTTTTTTTATCCTTGACAGAGAACATGTTTCAAATCTTTGGCAATGCTGCTTCTGTTCTTGGCATTGATAATTATTCACAGTGTATTTCTTTTGTGGCAGCACCCACAAAAAGTTTTTGTGAGGAACACACTAGGTATGCCGTATGTTATATGAAAATCTAATATTATCATCAGTTTATTTCAACTGAGATTGCATGCTTATTAAAGTAGCAGCCTGTGGAAATAATTATTCTATTTTTCAAACAGCATATTTTATGTATGAAAGAATATACATATGATACGACGGCATACTTCCCACACTTACCTCGCTCAGTATTGTCTGTAACTGTTGGGGAATTATTCTGGTGACTTCCTTTGTGTGTTTAAGTGCTTATTATGTTTGACCACTGAATCCACTGCAGTGCTTCTTATTCCTTGGTGCCAAACACCCGCAGTTGTACATTGGCAAACAGATGGTTAGTCATTTTACAAAACAATGAACTGTGGGTTAGACACGGCAGGCTGCTGCACTGGCTATGCAGCTATGCAACAGTTCAAGCTTTATTATTAACAGTAAATTGTAGGTAAGATATGATTTTTACACTTTTCTTTGGTCAAATCCAGTCAAAATCACAGCAAAGCCAAAAATGAACCCATCTACTTTACCACTGTTTATTTCACCTGTTAGCCCCTGAGCACTTGTAATTATATATTAAAGCTATGGTTCTATATAGCTTTATCTTCAAAAACATTTGTACAACCTTGAACATAGAAATGTTTGGATAGGCAGATATCTTGTTGAAATCTGCAGGGGCCTGTGTAGGACTCACTTCTTTTTAACATTATTAGATGATCTATTTTAACCTTGGAACATGTTATTCTCAGTCCTAATTAAAAGACCTGCGTTACCTTGGCTGTTACCCTGTAATCACTTAAACAGTCCCTGTTAAGTATTTACTTGAATGCCAAATTAATTCAAAAATGAATTCAGTATGTATTAATTTTTAAGAAAGTCTCATTTATTGCTCTTTACTCTTTAACCTTTTTTTGGTTTTCTTCCAAAAATTACCCATCGTCATAGACTGGTGGTAGAGAGCTATTATGAAAAACAGTTGAAAAGGTGGCACAAGTGGACAAACATACAGAAAAAACAGGGTATTTTGCAAACAAGGAGTCATTTGAAAACCCTTAAAATGTATTGTGTGTGCGCACACACACACACACACACACACACGTGTTGGCCAAAATTGCATTATCTCCAAAACATATGTGATTCTGACAGACTGTATTTCTCCAACATTAACAACTTTTGAAGATAAGCTCATGCAGCTATGCACGCAACTGATAGAGCCAGCGGCTGGCACGTTCACCAGTGTGGGTTACAGTTGCTATGACACAATACAGTAGCTATGTGTGTGCATTTGCAAATGTGTGAGTATTACCACATGTGTAGATCCTCCCTTACATTCCTTTTAGCAAATTCCGCCTTCAAAAATTCAAGTCAACTACTTTAAATTTCAAATTTCGATAAAATCTAAATAAATATATCACTGACTCACACGCCTGCATACAGAGCAACACTCTTAAGTGTATACTAATTCATAAAGAAGGGGCAGAATGCTGCATTAATGTGTTATTGTAGCTTCTGTCCTCTGTATGTACAAGCTGTCATTGCAAATCTGCGACAAGCAGCAATGTAGCACCTGCAGATGACATTTTCCAAGCATTTCTCCAGCAGAGTGGGTGTTGGATGCCAGCAGCACTTCTCTCTGCTGACCTCCTACATTACTACAGATTTTAAAACCTTCTGGCCACATTACTATGTGCAGCAAGTGATTGGCAGTGAGCCAAGGCACATTGAAATTGTGTTAGTGTTAGAAAATTGCTTGGAGTGAGGCTGCATGGCAGTAACTATTTAATCAAGACATCTGCCTCCCTCTTTCCTTCGTCTCTTTAGTACAGTCTTTAATTCTTATCTATTCCTGCTCACGGGCTCTCCATCAGCCTCTTCTCTCTCACAACAAACTTGTCATTGCCAAGTGGGTGTTTGGATTCTGGCAAACCTTTGGTTATGAATTACAAAGAGTAAAAAAGTATCCAGTCTAAAATAAGCATTGTTTTGTTTGTTTCTATGAATTGTCAAAATTTACAAGAACTTTCATTGTTTCATATGTACAATGTACATGCTGTCATTTCACACAGTTCAGTTTAATAGCAGATAACCCACACATCCCACCAGTATGACATGACTGCAGGTGTAGGCAGTGGACTAAGCGTGGTATGTGGCGTGGATTCTGACAACTTGAAGAATCTGTGTGAGTCACCTCAGTTGGTTAGAAATATTTTTTCTGTCTTAAGTATCCACATATACAGGCCAGGTGAGAGATTCAGATCTGATAGTAGTGATGCAAAAAAGCTGGAGCAGGAAGTGGGCCTCAGCAGAGACGTTGTACGCAGACCTGCTAGCTAGATGGTACTTAACTGAGACTTAATGTTCTGTAATTATAGACAAGTATTCAGTGGGGAAACAGATCAGATCCAGAACATAAAGTCGAAAAACCTGATTTAAAAATATGTGGTGAGAGTTCAGGCAAAAACAGGTCAGGCAGACAGATTAAGTAGCCAGGTAGTAAGGCCCAGGTACGCAGTCTTCTTCTGGAACAAAAGCAGACAATCTGGTAGAGGAATGGTGGTAGTGGTGTGGTATATATAGTTCATATAAGACCAGAGAGTGAGTGTGGAACTTTGCAGAAAATAGGAAGTGGTGAGGGAGGAAACAGAGATGAAAAATTGTCACAGGAGAGACTTGTAATGACCTAAAAACATCCTCCTAATTTCTATTTATAAATTAGAGGAAAAAACACAAGAAAACTGGTAAATGCATCAAATTATCTGTTAGTACAATGGTACTGTTCTATTGGACTACAATAATACCATTGCAATGCCACATTCACTCTATTTTAATAATGCAAGAATCAAAACCTAAATGTTGCAATCATTTTGCAATCAATGACATTTTTTTAAATTGAGACAGTAGCATTTGCTTTATGATGCCTTTCACTTATAACACGTGAACCACTGAATTAAATAATTGGAAAGGGGATTGTGGTGTACACAAATTTGGTGCAGTCCAGCAATCTGGCATCTCCCACGTAACAGAATATCAACTTATAATGGAACCATACGTGTGTAAAGGTTTGTGATTATTTGTCGCAGCCTGATGTTATTTTGCATATGAACATTAACATTAGTGAGTCTTCAGGCAGAAACGGACACAGCTCTGGTGTAGCACTTAAAAAATCAACCAATATGTTCTGTTGCCTTCAGGTGACAGCAGGTATTTAATGGATTGAAGGTGAAGGGTTTTACACATTGTACAGTTGTTCCGGTCTGTAAAAATTACTTCTATACTCTTTTTTATATCAAGGCAAACTATGCCTGCTTTAAAGAAAAAAGATAAAAATGAACTGCATCTACTCTTCAAAACCAGATTTAGCGTGTTTGTTTACTGTTGTAACTGGGTTACACTGTGTGATGTGTTCCTTCATTACACAAAATATAAACACCCCCACATAATAATAACAGCCAGAAACAAAAACTATAATTATAGAAGTAGTATAGTATAGTATAGTATAGTATAGTATAGTATAGTATAGTATAGTATAGTACTACATGACTGAGTCCAATCACACCAAACAATCTTTAATATTTTATTTTGTGCTCAAAACAATAAAGCAATAGACTGGTATGTTGTCAGGTCTGGTATGGCGTCGCCAAGATACACCAACCTGGATCAGGAACTATAAAGCATATATAAGGAGCTCAGCAGCCGAGGTAAATCAAATTTATTACTAAAGACAAGCTGTCGATGTATGATGAGGGGCCCTGGGCAGTCCCAGTTTCAGCACCATGGACAGCATTTCAGTAAACACGAAAGAAGAGACATTCATTACTCATTACATGTTAATAACTGATGGCTAATATTGCAGTTAACAATTTCTTTAACATTAAGTAATGTTATTTTATTTTTGTTATGCCTTTAAAATCTAAGCAATGTGCCACTAAGGTTATTTAAGTCCAGTCACTGATGTCTAGCCACAGAGCCATGGTTAACTCAAATCTCATTTAACACAGTAAATCTGCTCAGATCTTTAGTAGATTATACCTGTTGAAAGCGATCAAGTCTAAATATAGCAGAATGCAGGTGGTAAAGTGCACTGACAAATTGTCTCCTCTTATTTCCTTCTTCTTTCACTCAGGTTGATAAGATAATTGGTTTAAGGTGATATCTTTTATCTCCGTTTTAGTGAATAAAAAAAAAGGATTCAGAGCTCACAGCTACCAGCTTTGACTTGTCTGGACACTTTTCAAAGCTTTGAACTGCCTCAAGGAGCAGCTTTGTGGTTTTCACACCTTAGTGCATTTGCTCTGGTCTGAATCAGTTGATGAGTTTGTAAACCTGTAGCATTTTCCCCTTGGTTCGGTTTCCTTTCACACAGACAAAAAACCTGAATGCATCACTTCAAACCACGCGTCTTCTTCACTTATTGGTCAGATGGGTCATGTGCAATGGGAACAAAAAAAGTAAATAGAAGAAGAAGATCCTGTATTGTGGACTACAGCGTGTTTCCGTGACATGGGATGCTCACTTTCATAGCAACTGCTCCTGTTTTAGTTAGGTATGCTTTCTTACCAGGAAGACCAGCGTTCTCTAGGTGATTCAGATCAAGACCACCTCTTTTGGGGCGTTTTAAAATAGACACACAATAAATTTTTATTGATGAACTGTGCCCTGCTCGTTGTAGTGGAAGAAGGTGTGGGACAGTCTTGCTAATTTGCATATTAATTAATGAACAACAATACATAAACCATGTCAAGCAGAAAAGTGCTTCTTTAACTCTTCAGCATGCAGACCTTTAATTGACAATTTATCTGCAGTAAAAACATATCTTACTATGCGTATCATTTGATTTAAAAATGTAGGCTATATAAAAAATTTAACTGATAACCAGTTCTGTGGAGGAACTGATGAATAAATAAATTCTCCAGATAAAGTTTAAAGTCTCTTTTCTTGGTGTGTGTGTGTAAAAGACCTCATACCACAAAATCCTTACATAAGTTTCAAGTTTATTCCAGTTTCATTATTCAGTATAGTTGCATTCTTGCTGCTTTAGTTCATTTCTTCTGCATACTTGTTGTTGTACTCCACAAAATGCCATCACACCCCTCCGGGGTTGAGGAGCTAATCAACTTTTCTAACTCTAGTTTTAATGGTAGGTGTTATAAATATGTATGAGGTGACACTTCACATTCCTAATCAAATCAGTGTACACAACAGAGAGCATTGGATGTGGTGGTGCATAATCTGTTTGCACACATTTTACTTTTAGTCAAAAGCTTCCCTTGAATCAAATATTTATTGAATGTGTGCAGGGTCTTACAGTACAACAGACATGTCTTAGTAAACACGGAATAAAGATTAGAGGGTTCCATTATTCAAAGCATCTATTCTTTTTCTTTCAGTGTTTGGATGTTAGGTCATTTATGTATTTCCTTTGGTAATTACAACCCTTGTGTAGTGTTCATATTGACCACTTTTTGTTTTAGTAGACATAGATGTGTCTCACAGGCATCACATGGGGCTGATGGGCATCTATTTAAAATTCAACATGCATAAAAGCACTGTCTTATAAAACAGTGAATGTCACAATGCATTGATTTGTACTTTAATGCATAAGTAGCTGATGCAGGCAATAAACAATAAGCAGATGCACTATAAAAGACACACACACATGGTTGACAACCAAACGAGTCATTGCACACATGCTATGGCATTTTAATACAACCCACTACACACACACACAACCCACACTCTCCCAGTCACCCTCATATTTTGGCACTTCATGAGACATATGCATGTGATGCATGTGAGAGTTGTGCTGTGAAGCGACAGGTGTTGTTGTCCTCCCCATAAGCAGACGATGTTTGTTCAGTTTTAGCTAATGTTGGATCAACAGTTTTCTAAAAGGTCACATCCCACTTTCAAAAATTTGAAGTCTAAACCATCTGCGTGCAGCATGAATTAAAGGAAAATTCCTACAAACCGTTTACTCCTTGTTTTCCAACACACTTTTAAACTGTGTACTTCTCTGTGATAAAACAACCTGAGCCACTCAATGTGGACTCAACACTTTTCTACCATGCCAACAAGTCTCTCTCTCATCAGCAGTGTGTGACACAAGCAAAGCCCTGGGTAGTGGGGTTTCCGCCAAGCATGCAACATGAGTGTCATTTTTACAATGCAGCTTGACATCACAGTCCCACCGCAACACTGCAATTTGTGTGATAAAGGCAGAGGGGAAAAGGGCACACAAACAATAAGGACCCTGCTATGCTTGTTCCACTCAGCTCAAAAGTTTGTTAAATTTAGTTTAAATATCCTGGGAAGGTGACAGGTTGTTTTCCATTCGCTATGATAAAGTACTGTAGTGGAGCGGATTCGGCCAAAATGGAGGTAATTTTGGTCAAGTTCAAGTCTCTCAGCTGGTTTTTGAAGGATGCGTTGTTCTGTCTGTTTCGTCCCAGGTCCCAGGAATGAGGCTTTCACTGGTACAGTCATACTCCAAGTGGTTTATTAAGCTTCAACTTTTATCACTTTCACAGAAGTTAGAACAGAGGATGGTCAAAAAGAGACAGTATAAGAATTATACTGTGGGAGGTTAGGATACAGGAGATATTGCAAAATCGTTACAGTGAACACACTTGCCATAATGCAAATAGTAAGTCAGTTATGGGATGGTTAAGATTAAGGACAGGTTGTGTTTGTGACAGATATAATGTGCAACAGAAAAGCAAATGTATTTGCACTTTTAATATGACAGTGACTCATAAAATAAAATAATCTGTACTGAAATTAATAAAGCTATTAAAACAACCTGTTCTCATCTCATAATGTCACAAAAAGGACACCTTGCCCTTTGTACAGCTCTGGCACTTTGTCATGTCTTCTATTGGATAAGATGGGACAAAAGTACCGTTTTGCAGCATTGCAAGACAATGTCCAACTGACTCCAATGTTAATTTAGTGGCGGTGACTTTTAATGCCCAGAACAGCTGTTCTGACTGAGAGCAGCTGCGGTGAGTTTGGACCTTTGAGCTTTAACATTATACTGGAATGTAAGCAACACCAAGGAGATGGTTGTGGACTTTAGGAGGAACAGAACAAGCTTTGACACTGTCTGGGAGAGAAGGTGGAGGCAGTGGAGAGGTACAAATACCTGGGAGAATACCTGGACAACAGATTGGACTGGAAGTGCAACACAGAGGCTGTGTACAGGAAGGGACAGAGTAGACTCTACTTTCTGAGGAAGTTTAGATCCTTTAATGTATGCAACAAAATGCTGCAGATCTTTTACCAGTCTGTTGTAGCCAGTACAATAGTCTTTATATAGTTAGAGCCAGCGACACAAAACTGAAGAAAGTGATCAGGAAGGCTGGCTCTGTGCTGGGGACGTCTCTGGAACCTTTAGAGCAGGTGGTGGAGAGGAGAATGCTGCACAAAGTGCTGAGCATCATGGAGAACAGCTCACATCCTCTCCACAGCTACTGGTCAACCAGTCAGAGACTTCTTCAGCTCAGCTGTGACAAGGAAAGGTACAGGAAGTCATTGTGTTACGTTTGGAGAGTCAGAGTCTACTACAGTCTTCTACAGTTTAACAATATGTATTAAGACACTCCATTCAAGTTTTCATTCTGCAGCATTCTGCACAGAACATGTTCTTTTAGATAACCTATAATGTGGAAATGTTTTCCCGCTGTAAACTCCACTTTTACTGTCACAAATCAATGTGGAGGAATCTTACCTCTCTGAGGTCTATATTATATAAAACAGGAATCTCTTTATTAATTTACCTGTGCAGTGGGTTTATGTGATGGCCTTCAGTTTTAATTATTTTATCACAGTTTCTGAGAAATTGTCCTTCAGTTTTGGATAGAGATCACTGTCAAATATGAAATGTCACCAGCGTTGCCATGGCAATGAATGCCTATATTGCATTTCCACATAAGAGACAAAAACTGTCTGAAACTGCCATAAATTGAATTTAATTTAATTAATTTGTTTTTTTAGGTGTGGTTTGCTTGCTACCTACTATTTACTACAAACAGAAGTTTAGTTGTTAGTTGCTAGATTATTAAATTGCATTCACATAAACATTTGTTTCTTTTGGTAAAAAAAAAAGAAATCATTATCTTTGGTAAAACAAATCCTTCAGATTAGTTGATTTATTAAATAATAACTTTCTTTCAAACTAACCTGGCTCAAAATCATGGATAAATCAAAGTACCGCTATACTGTTATAATACTGTTCCATACTTTAAGAAACAATATTGAATCACTTTCAGCTTTTAACTACTTCCCAACTTCTACCAAAGTCTCAAACTGACAAAAAAGGGAAAAAGGAAATCAGGACTTGAGCCAGATATTGTGGAGGAGCCAATTCTCATTGTCTCTAATGATGACAGACATGTCTCTGTCTCCAGTAGACAACATTGTATCAGCAAAACAAGCCTTAGTGTCAAATTTACACCTTTAGCCAATGGGCAGGGGAACTGTATTGACATAACTTCAGAACAGATAAGCAGCTGATATTTTATACTGTATATTATTATTAGTATTCTGTGCTCATGGTTTGTTGCTACTTCCATCAAATTGAGGTGTGGGTACCATGTCTGGCACAGATCCAAGTCTCTATAGCAGCAAAGCTGGCAGAGAAATAGGAATATTGACTCTGTATAATTTACATTTTGGTGTTTCATGCCAACCATGATTGCATGCTAAACACTGAAAAATAAATAAAGATGTCAGCAAACAAATACAGTGCATGACCAGCCAGACTGAGAACACAGTCATGGTGGGAAAGTCTATAGGGATGTTCATTTGATCTTCAAGTGGCAGCTGTTCATACATTCATCTGACCTGATTAAATTATTAGAAGCATTTTGTGTGCTTGCCAAACCTCATAAAATGAGTTTCATGCAATTTTATGTACAGTGGCACCAGCAACCAACAGAAGCAAAAGCTAAGGAGGGTTACCAACATTCAAATCAGCTGTGTGGCAGCAGGTGCGGCCATCGCATTCACTTAATGTGATGTTTCTGGGGTTGCATGCTTGCACTAATTGTATGTACCCCTGCCAGAACTGTAGATCAAATCTTACCACAGTTTGAATCCTTCAAACAGTATATTCGCAGACCAACCCTCCTTAATGTTACATTGCTATGCATGTCGCAGTTAACACACTGGCTTCCTTATGCTTTGGTACATTATATTTTGCAAACTCCACACAGAAAGACCCTGACCGACCCCAGAAATCGTACCCAGGACCTTCTTGCTGTGAGGCGACAGTGCTAACCACTGCACCACCATGCCTCCCTAGTAAAAACATTAAATTGCAAACACATTTTCTCACAAATGTATTTGTAGTTGCAGTTCGGTTTCTGTAGCAGCATAATTTTTTGGATTGTTGCAGACATTCGGGTCACAGAGATAACTTTGCTTTCTACAGATGCTGTATTAATAATCTGCATTACCCAGAAGGTAGTTTGTTTTGAAAACCTTAATTAATCTTTTTCATCTTTCACCAGCCTGAGTAGCATTTGCAGAACAGTGGTAAGTGTTCTTCAAAAGATTATCAGAGTTTTTTGCTAATTAAATTGTAGGTCTAACCACTGACTATATGTCAACATACACACAAAGCGGTGGGTAGATCAAACCATGTACTGTATTCAAAGCAGAGTGGAAAAGGCTTATTGAAAAATGTAAGATGACTTTACATGCAAAAATAACAAAAGTGGACAGAATTGGACACACTTTTATATACACAGTCTAACATAAAGCTATCACAAAAATTCACAGACTGGCCCTGAACATGGCCAGTTAAATCATTACCTTGGATCAGCTTCAACAGAAATGCAACCTCTTGTTAGTGTATTGAAGGCCTGTACATGTCAAGTAGATCAGACTACAACACCCCATCTAAGTCTGGTCTGCTAAATGTACTTAGGCGTAAGTGGGTGCCCTGATACCACTTTATTCACATTCTACTGCAGCTGAGCCACACTACTCTTCGACAAGTGAAGACAGATTTCTTCTACTAAAAGTTCCTCTTAGCTAGTGAAGTGTGGCATCCAAGGTCTTTCCCTCCAGCATCAAAATTATACACTTGTAGCCACTGGATTTTTCATAAAGGACACTGCCATTGTGAAGCCTCTATTCTCGACCCATTTAGTGTGTTCATGAGTTATTTACTGATGGGTCAGCCCCTTTGAAGCTTTTTCTCCCCAGGCATGCACACTTGAATCCACATATAGTACACACAGAACGGCTTGATGTGCATGTGCCTTTTTATGATAGTCACTAAAATAGAATCTGCAATTGTTATGTATAATATATGATATTTAATCATGGTAATCCCAAACAACTTATGACAAATATTATTTTATACTCTGTGCAGTGTTCATATTTACCATTTACGTGTTTGTTGCATTAAAACTCACAAAACAACAGAAAACCAAAGCAACGAACAAACTTATACTTTACAATGCAGTTAAAATTGTATCTTGAGACAGAGCAAACACATATTAGTTATGGTGTGCAGCCAGTCAAGCATGTAAGCATTAGACTGCAAAGCAGCGCAGGAAATGTGAATGCAAAAGTTAGATGTTTAGTAAGCTTGCTTAGCTAACTGCATGTTTTTAACAGTGCAGCATGACCCGCTGGTTGTGGGTCATCTCCCTTAACAAGACATCAACTGTTCAACCAGGTTGTGATAAAAAATGAATGATTCAGTCATATTACTGTACTGTACAACTGTACCTTTGACTGATCTTCAGCTGTGTCTCTTCTCATGTTCGCCAGCTATGCTTCAATTTCACAGTCCAGCTCTTTACACTTGGCTTAACCGCTTGTGTTTTACTCACACTTTACATCCCTGCTATATTTCTGCCTTTTACACATGTAACAGTGACTCTGCACTGGATTGTGGGTTACCAACACTTAGGAATGCCTGAATGGCAACGCCAAAACCGACGCCGCTCTGCTTATAAGTTATTCTTGCTACACTTTGTGTGTAAACATAATGTTAAAGTGGAGTCATGGCAGGAAGGAGAACACGCGTGTGTGTGCATTTATAAGTGGACTTTGAAATAAAAAATACTTTGACTCACACCACAACATCACATTGTGCAGTGTAAAATGTCCCCATGTCATGTATGGTCGTAAATTAGCTCTCCCACGTTGAACTCCAACCAAGCTTTGCTACTAAAAGTTCTAACAGGGATCTCACAGGCATCTTCAGAGTGTAACTGTCTCTTTGCATCACCCTCAAAAAGGACCACAGGCACCTTGGGAATGTAGCAGAATGTTTGTGTCAGTGCCTTAAAGTAATCCATGCAGCTTTGTTAGCTTTCTAGCTGCCTCATTGCCCTGAAAATCCTCCAGACTACAGCAACTTGACCACTGCTATAGTCCATCTTTATCATACCTTCAACAAGGTTTGGCTCTAAAGTTTCAGTAAATTAAAAATGCTGATAAGTTGTAATTACAATTACAAATCATCACTTTGACTTTATTTTGAAATAACATAGTGACTTAAAACTGACAATAGAAGCAGCAGTATTCCACAATATCCACAAAATGATTTCCCAATTTAGTGTCAGCACTGCAGCACTCCCACTGACCGCCAAAATTCTAATATAAATTACCTCACTGCTAACTGAGATTTTCAGTGTTTAAACAACTTTTGCAGGCATCATAACCTGCATGTATTCATCTCTGAACTGTAACTTGTTATCTACAAGCCCTAAGAGCTCAACATCCTGCGACCTAACACAGCACATGCAAATACAAATAACACAATCACATTAAGAAAACCTCACACCAAAGTTGTTTAAAAACTACATTTAAAAGCAATGCTGCAAAAAGAAAAAACACCACCAAATATGAAAATCACATGCAAAATGCTAATGCTGCAATAGCAAAGCAATGTGTTTTGTAACGCTCTCAGGGCCACCATAGTTTTCCCTCTACCACTGCATGCAAATGCAGACTATGAGACTGCATGAAGCCAGTGCTTACTTATAATAAGCCTTTGTTTCCACATTGGCAATATCTGTGGGGTTAAACTGTTGATCGGAATAACATCCAAATGCTGTTTTATGTTTAGGATAAGTAGATTGCTAAGAGAATGAAAGTGTTAAAACACAGCATAACCCCCTTTAATGTGTTTCAATGATGTTTTTGTCTGACATTACATTACAGTCACATCTTTGCCATCACTGCCCTGCAGTAAAGTAAATTGCCTTGTCTTGCTGCCTGACTCAGTCCTAGAAGGATCTGATACAGTTGTACATTCTAAACGTTAGTCTATTTTGTTGTCCCATGGGCATCATGACCCCACATGGCCAATTTAAAAAGAAGCACTTCTGTTGCGAGAACCATGGCCAAAAGGTCCATGCTAATTTCTGCTCTGAGTGAGGAAATGCTGATAGCACACTGTATTTAATCCAAACCTCTATGCCCTATTGGCCTCCGCATCGGTATGCAAATGAAGGGTGGAGGATTGTGGATGTTGACAGGGTGCCCGGAAAGTATTTAAATTAGAGGAGCATGAAGGCATAATCGGAGCTAAATTACTGTATGATGGAAGTATGGGTGTGTTGGAACGCCAAATCACAGAACATACACAGATACCTCTTTGTGGTACACAAAATCAATATGTAGTCGTCTGCTAACTTAACTGTGCTGAATTTGGAATGACAGATTTGCTACTGACAAAGTAAGATAATTAAGTATTTTCCTTTTCAGTTGATATTGTCGTGACTTTTACTCCCAAACGTTAAGTAGGAAACTGGTTGGAAAAAGGCTTATTAGCACTTCAGTACAATTTGACTGTACTACCTTTAGCCTAGGAATAACAACACTAACATGTGGCCTCTTAATATGCTACTTCATCTGAGTCTGTCTCACTCTGTCTCTGTTTCTCCCACTGTTGCATCATGCTAAGGCCAATCTGGATATTCTTCCAAGAAACAATTTAACAAAGTAAATTTGTATAACAGAAATTCATTTGAAACACACTGAGCAAATTGTACATCTATGAAGCTCCCAGAAGCAGGTTGTAGATTCCCTTAAGCAAAAATACAAACCCTGTTAAATGGGCTGTATAAACTTGAGCAGCCAATTCCCAAAGGGCAACCACATTATACATCACTAATTAGAGTTGCAGTATACCATACATGCTTGCAGTGTGACAGTGCACAATGGCAAGTTGTCAAACAAGACTCTGATTACAGTAATATATAATAATGAAGCATCTATTGGTCTCTAACCACTTCAAAAGATCACGAGGTGACTGTGTTAGCATGTGAAGAAAATTACATAATTAGAAAATATTGTTAATAATTCTTCTTTGTGTATAATGAAGTGTGAACTAAGGAATAAAACACAGTGACAGGTTAATATTGTCAAATAGTAGTTTTTATGTAGTTACCAGTCTAGTACTGTATTAGTGCAGTTCCAGTGAATTTACCTAACCAAATTTCCTGTCATTTGGTGTAATTGTGACAAATGACAACCACTTTGGAGTTAAAATGGCTTATACTGAGATATTAAGTAGGAACCCTGGTCTGTCACATGTATGTCCTTGAGGAGAAAAAAAATGTAAAAGGAAAAGTTGTTTTTAAAAGCACATAATGACTTTAGGTCTCAGGAGCACTTGCTGTGATTGAAATCTGTTATCTCACTTTGTGCTCCAAAGGTGCTGGAAATATCTCCACAGACCGCAGACCTGTCTGCGCACGGAGACTCGGACAACTTCTTATTCGGAAGAGTGTGTTGAAAAGAATTGAATCCTGGATGTGGTCAGTAAGGTCAGACACAACAGTCTCAGCCTCATGTGTATGTGTGTGCAAGTGTGGATGTGTGAATGCTGCACATATATTGATGTCGTCTTAACATCCAGAGAAGCTTGACCCTTGGCAACATTTGAGCTCAGTAGCTGATGAGAAACCTGATAAGTCATAATCATATTCTGATAATTGTTTTGTACTTATTGGTGATCATTTCTGTTTAAAATACTGTATTTATAGTGCATTGAGCTTGATGAAACATTAAAATGTACAGTAAAGATATGGATACTATGATGAGGCTGCAGTTTTTTGTAATTAGGTATACTTTAATAACTACTAATCAATTAGCAGTGTAAATTAGAAAGTAACATTATCATAAATTAATTTGTGAAGAGGAGAAAATGCAGTGTTACAGCAAGAAATTGTGTGATAATTGGGCAAGGAAAGATATGAACATAGCAGCTGTGTTCATGAGTATTATATTCACATACTGTATAATTATTCTGCATTTCCTAAACATGCTTTAGAGAGAAGGAATTCTTTATTCAAAAGAATACATCTTGCATCTGCTGTATAATTTTAAACCTGCTTCTGATGTTTTTTTTTTTTTTAAATATCTACAGCTGCTTTAATTAATTAATCCAATAAAATACGTTTTATTCTCAGTTGAGTCTCTGTGCCTTCAGTAAATGAGTCTACAGTATGCGTCTGCATTCTAAAACCCCATTCGACATAGCCGATTCCCTTTGTAATGCACCAGCTAAAAATGTAGTTCTCTCTCCCTTTGCTGCACTTGCATAGATAATTGAAAAGTTAATGCTGGTTTTAAGCAAGAGACAGGATGCCATCACAAGATTTAGCGTCCCTGGCATCCTCTCTGCACTATGAAAGAAAAAACTATTTCCTAGATTGGAGTTAAATGTTCCCAGTGAAATTAATCACTTTTCAGATTGGCTGAATATATCAATGCAATATGTGGGAGACAGGTTTTGTCAAAGCAGGTAACCTGCTCTGGTCCCAGCTTTCTGATGCAAACCTTGGTTTGCTTTAAATTATTTTGTATAGAGAGCTGAAACTGGTCTAAATGTGGTTAATATATAATGCATTAGTTTCTCAGCATACACTGAGACCTTAGACCAAAATAAATAAAAAATAGGGTTTAGACACAAGACAAACAATATCAACACTGTGATACACTCATATAGTAAAGCTTGATATACCCAATCAGCTATAATATTAAAACCACTGGTCTAAAATGATGCTCTGATCCATCACAGCAAGAACTGCACAGGACCCCACGTATGTCTTAAATTCTGCAAGTTGCATAACTGGGCCTACATGGATCAGCCATCCTACAAATGCTCTATTGGGGACAACACTTTAGACTCTTTGTCTTGTTTATGAAAATATTTCTAAACAGATTTGTTTTGGGCAGGAGGGAGCATTATCATGATGAAAGGGGAAACTGACGTGAGGTTTTAGAAGAGAGAACATTAGGTATAACACTGCTTCCACCAATTTGCCTTCTTCCCATAGACACCTGTTGATTATAGCCAGCTATTTGTGCTACACTAGCTCTTATGTGGGATTAGACAAGATGGACTCCCCATGTACATTAGTGAATCTTGTTTGCCCATGACCCAGTGTTAACTTTGACAGGAATTTTCAATATACTTTTGTCAGTCATTTTCTGTTTATTATGGCCATCATTTTTGTTAAAATATTCTTTAATTATCATCATTACAATTTATAAACCTTCATCAAACAAATACTTAGCATCAAAATATTTGTTAACAAAATTAACACTGCCATTACCTGCTCATTGCACCTGACATTGTTTAAATGCTATCACAGTTTTACAATTTACTTTAGGTAGAGCTTTCTGACTTAAATATATATCTGAAAAATGTACCTAAACAAGTTCCTATCAATGAAGGAAGAAAATATGAATTTTCTTTTCTTTATTTTCTTCCTTCTTCTACTAGTACTACTGGTACTAGACTTAATTGAGTCCTATTACAGTATTTAGAAAGTCAAGAAACCAAGTCTAAGTCTACAAACAAGTGTGAGTCAAATACCAAAATAAGAGCCTGAGATGAGTCAGAGATGGGAAAAAATGACCTAAGTTTGGACTTGAACTTGAATTCAGATTTGACTACTACAGTACTGCTATCCAGTTATTGCTTGTTTTGGCTTGGCTGCATTCAGGCTAGGTGGTCTGCTGGGACATTGGCTCTATAAATAAAAATGTGTGTAACTCCTGCATGGTTCATACAATACTAATACTGCTGTGTAATTTATATTCTTTAAGCACATCAAATTGAGTGAGGTGGTGCACAGAGCCAAAAACTGTATCAGTGTCCGTGATGATTTTTCCTATTATGCTCCTATCATGTTTTTTGTGTCTGTATATTAACACTCACACAGAATCTCTCCATCTACATCTATAGAATTCATTGGTGCATTCATGAATAAGATTCCTGGACTGATATGCTCATTAATTGTCATTAAGAGCAAATTTGTGATTCCAGTCTGTTGAACATGTCTAGCTGAACATGAGCCGTCAATTGTCCTGTCATTCATGAATGGAATCCCAATGAAACTAATGGCTGTGACACACTGAAAGCTTCTGAGTCCAGTCATGTTAAAGTGGTTAATCAGAACAGTGTCTTAGCTGCAGATGATGTATGACAAAGAAATATGAAGGTACATAGGCTAATGATCTTTGTGAATGCAAGGAATGTGTATCACCTCTGTTTGAAACATGGCAGACAAAAGCAGCATCAGTCATTATTACCCAAACATTCACAGCCACAAACAAGCCATTCTCGGGTCTGTCAACCTCAATCTCATCTCTCTAAATCAGGGTATTCACAGCCATCTATTCATTCTGAATCAGGTCATCAACCACCCAGGATGAGCCCCGCTCTTTTTTTTCACCTCCTTTCGTCTCGCTATTTGACAAGACTGTGGACAGGTGGGTGTGCAGGTGTGTCCATTGATCCGAAATGACAGGTGGCCTCTGAGTTTGTTGCCTGGAGACTGTGACTTGGCAGGTTTGACAGGGAGGGCCAGCTGCACCTCAGGCAAACAAGGGACACGCCAAACCTGGTGCCCATAATACATAACTGACTTGAGGTCAGTACTTGCAATGTTTCGTGAAATTACTTGTTTATGAGAAAATGTTTCTTGCAGCACTTCACATGTCTGAAGTGTGTCTTCAGTTGGCAATAGATACCCAAAGGATATTCAGCAGACAGGAAAGACAAGAACTGGGAAGACATGTAAAATCCTGGAATAAAATATATCTGTCTAAAAACAACTGATTCATTAGGAAGTCAGGAGATTCTTACATCAAAACCCACATTCAATGCACCATTATTCTGTCAAAAGCAAAACAAATAGGACAAGCAATATAAAAACACAAACTCTAGGATGTCTGCTTCCTCTCTGTTCATTATTCTTATTGCAATACATTTCAGTGTGGGTCACAGTGATACCACAGTAAGGTATTCCAGGTCTGCTGTACTTGGCTCATTATTCACTAGTATGGCTTCATTAGATTAGAATGCAAACACAGATTTCATCTTCGCATGTTATCATAATAATAATGCAAACCTCACTGACTGAAGTGAAATGTAGTCAAATCCTGAGAAAATCTAAACAATGTGTAATACTCTTTCGCCTGTTACGGTTTTCTGGGGCTACATATAAATCAGGGTCAGATCCATTCTATCCAGAGTGCCAAAGCCAATTCCCTTCACCTGTGCCCCTCAGTATAAACTTCCCCTCAGGAACACTGCCAGTTTGCCAAATTGTCTGCTCGCATCCTATGGAGGCACTTCTAGTCTGTTTAGTGCTTATGTGACTAGCCAGTACTATTTCTGCCTGCCTATTGCGCAACCTGCCTTGACGCTTACACGAGTAAGTCGTGACTTTGATTCTCTGCTCTTTGGACTCTGAGCCTTTGGCTCAGGATCACTCAGATCTCTGCGTGTCTCTGTATGAGGATTTTTGGGTAATGAACTTGAACATGTGCACTGATAAATTATTTTAATGAATTAATTATTTTAAGAAAAGGATTTGGAATGTTATTGGGGCTAATACTATTGGATCAGGGATTGTGTACTTCTGATGCCACACAGATATTACTAAGACTTAAGTGTGTGCTTGTGCTACGTCACCTGTGCTTTGTTGTCTCTGTCTCAGTAACTTGTTCAGAGACTACACAGCAGACTATCAATTTATGTTCTCTCACCTTCAATTTCCAAGTTTGTGCAGAATACTCACATGTCTCTCTTCTGTAGAGCCCAGCCAGACATTAACCAATGAGCAAAGAGGTCCTGAACAGCTTCCTCCCTAGAGGTCTCTCTGGCTCCAGTATCAACTGCCACCTTTCTACTTCTGTTGAGCATAATTAAAGCTTTTAAACTGAGCTTTTGATGTCATAGAGTTTTTGGGGGTTTTATTTAATTACTGACCATAGAGTGGTATCAAAAGGCTGCAAATGCTTCAAGTTTGTACATGTAAACAAAAAAAAACAACAAAAAAAAACACTACTTTAGTTTTATATTAAACTAAAGTAGCGTTGAGGGTTAGGGAAGTGTGGGTGATTTTGAAGTATGTGATTTTAAACCAAACTGCTGGACAAAAAGAGTATACACTGGTCGACTCGCCTTTCCCCATATGTTCTAGTTTGTGAATGGCCAAAGTCCAGAGGTAGTTCATGTTTGCCAGCTGTGAGCACCTTTCTGTGGCATGAGGAACACCATCTGCACATGCTAATAGGGATGGGATGGGAGGTAATGTACTGCTAAATAATGGTGCTGAGATAGTTGGCACCACCCTTCCCCCTAACCTCCCTGTGCACCAAAGTGTAATCATTTTCTCGTAGTAAGTAATACGGTGTCACCGTGTTTACCATGCTGGCAGAAACTGGTCAGTTCAGCCATATTGATGTCTTTGTCAACACCAAGACGAAGACATCACGGCAAAATGCTGAATGGCATATGGAAAGGGTTTTAAAATGCAGTGAAAGTTGTAAATCCTCATTCAGTCACGTCGCCTCACTATGTGCATCATCCCTGTGATATACTTGTATCCCTTTCATTGTGTACTCTCTTTCATAGCTCAGTGCACGCTGGCATAGGCTCCAGTCCTCCAGGATAAGAAGTATATAAAGAGAAGGATCAGTGTTTTAAACAGATTTTGCAGTGCACACAAGTCATAACAAGGCATTCAAATATAATATTTTCTAAAAAAAATCATGTTTCAAAACATTTTAGAATTGAGCACAGTGTCACTCAGTTTCCGCAGTTACGGTAATACTTAACATACACACCATTGTTTTCCCAAAGGATTTGCGTCAGTTGGGGAGACAAAGCCTGTAAAACAACATTAAGAATATTTTACACAAACTCTCAAGCAATCAAACAGTGTTGTGCTTACTGCTGACAGTCACCAGTGAGTATATTCACCACATTTTTACAGGAAACAACTGAGAGACTAAAAAGAAAGACGGAGAGAAATGTAAAATGAGCTCCGTCAAAGTAAAGTTAAACAATAACTCGATTTTAAACTAGAATGTTTGTGTAAAAATATAGATATATATAATCTAGTTTTTACCTTGCTCCACCTGTTTGTTAAAATTCAAAATAAACACATACAAATGCAACATGTGCCACTCAGGTAATTGTCATGTCCTGGTTTTAGAAACCTGCATAAGCCCCTAAACCAGTGAGACAGTTGGGTGTTTAAGATCAGTATCCTGGAAACTGTAAAGTCTTATATTGAAAAGAAAAGAGAGTTTGTTTAGTTATATTTATGGAATATTAATAAGTTACCAAAATGTGTTTATTACAGAAGGTTCTACTTCACTATTTTCATCTTAAGAATTGTTGAAACTAACAGCAATTTTTGTTTTGCAGAGATGGTGATGTGTGTGATTTGTGGGTGGACAATAATAATGTATCTAGTACAAATTAGCTTCCTTAACATAATGACACCAGGATGCATGGCCAGAAACAGAATATTAATACTAGCCTGTGCTCGTTGCCAGGAGCTCACAGTGAGACTGCAGTATCAACAACAACAACAGCCCGCAGTCAACACCTCAATAAAGGTCACCACTGTAAGGGAGAAAGGTCGTCATTACATATCAGCAGCCTTGGTGTGATTTTATGTCATCACATAATACAATAAAATGTGTATTATAGCATTCATGGTAAACTAATACTCAGCAAACACATTTGCAAACCTCAATACTTATCTTATGCACGTAACACTGTACCATGTTTTCTGTAAAGTATGTGGTCTTAATAGACAACAAGTGGCACCCACCTCTATGCAGCAGAGATCGAAGCAAGAAATCACTGTAATACAAATGCACTTTGTTATTATTTTGTCAAATTTGGAAATCTACAAATTTAAACATAAAAGATGGTTGCAAAAGTTTACTTCAGTCCTGAAAAATATCATTATCAATAGTGTAGTCCATTATTTTGTCAGAGAGGTGCTCATTCACTTGGATTGTTGTTTTGCAGGATGTAGTTTGCACTGCTGTTAAACTGCAGGTGTTTAGCTTAGTCTCACTGATACAAACTGGGTGGATTCAATAATAGAAACACCTGTTACATCTGTAAAATGCAGCAGAATTCAACAGCATCTCAAACTACACTCCAAAATGTTCCAGCTCCCCTCTTTCAGCAAACACTGAACGTTTTCACCTTGAAAAAGGAAGAATTATTGCACAGCTGTTGTATTAGACTGCATTAGCTTTAGGTTTACATAATATATTCATGAATTAAATTTTCAAAATAAATCTTTTACGCATTTGCATATGTTCAATTTTGTGCAAGGAGCACAGCAAAACTATTAATAAAAAATGATAATAGTAATAACATTTAATAATGATATATGTATGATGCCTTTGTAATCAACATATATAACAATACTGTCAGATACAACCAACAAAGCATATGCTGTCACAAAACTATAAAACATGTCTAAGTGAATTCAAACTCAGTGCTGTAGAATTAATATGTTTGAATAGTGGAAACAAAACGTACACTTATGTACAAAGTAGATATAGAAGATGATGAAAGATGATGGAGTGTGTGTGTTTATGTTAATTGAGCCATGTAGAGTGGCCGTAAGTGTAGCTGACAGATGGTGTGGGGTCAAATAGTCTGTGAGATAGGTGGGAAGAGTCTTTTATAGCAGTGGAGACCCGCTGAAAACATCTCCCCTGGTAGACATTTGTGATGCAGGATAGACAGACAGATGAGAGAGATGATGCCCGCAGCTGTCCTCAGCATTCACTGCTGAGTCATACAGCATGATTTACTACTGTTTCCATACCATAGAGTATAGAATATTATGAGAGCCAAATGTTACAGTATGAGCTGTGCACCAGATGGAGAGAAATGCAAAGTGGAGGAGTGAAGTTGAACTAGGTGAAGAGTCTGGCTATGATGTTGCTAATCATTCAGTGCACTTGATAATAATGCAGGTGACATGAGCATGAAGACAGTTCACTTCGGAGAAGACAGTGGGACGGTGGTGGCAGGTTCGAAGCCTGTTGGGACCAGTGGTCTTCTGTTGTTTCAGCGAGATGTTTAACAGGTCTGTGATGACACACTCGTCAACTGAGCCTCACAGTCTTCACTGTGCTGAAGTAATGCACACTCAGCTGCCAGTTTATTAACTATGACTATAAATCCCCCCTATGAAGATGATCACTTGTTCACAATGTTCACTTTTGCTACACAAACAGCCATGACTAATATTTTGCCCTTTTCGTTTATATCAATGAGGCCATGCTGCATAACAGAAACACCTTTATGTACAATGCAGAATGCAGAGTTCAACAGCAGCACAAACTGCAGGCTCTGAAATGATCACACCATTTCAGTAAAAACTGAACATTATTACCTCCACAAAGGACAGTTTATTCCAGTGTTGCTGCATTAGGCTGCAATAGGTTTAGCTCATTGTACCTAATAAACTGGCAGCTGAGTCTATTTCTGCTCTACCGTGTCATACTGTTTTTGTTTTACCTCTTATTTTAAGGAAGACTTGACCACCCTGAGTCATTCCTCCGCTTTAAATGACTAAACCCTAAGTGTTTGAAGACCAACTGTGTCTTCTGAAAAATATGTTTCTGTACATTTAAACTGCAATTATGACTGCGTTTTCGTAGCCAAAGTAATCCAAAGAAAAAGGGATGTTGTAGATAGGATGTGGTGGACAAAAATACGGTGCCTGTCGACATTTAATTTATATGTTAAGGTCCATCCATCCATTTTCCATACCACTTAGTCCCCATAGGGGTCATAGGTGTGCTGGAGCCTATCCCAGCTGTCGTGGGGCGAGAGGCAGGGTACACCCTGGACAGGTTTGCCAGTCCATTGTTGGGCCACATATAGACAAACAACCATTCACTACGGGCAATTTAGAGTCCCCACTTAACCTAACTGCATGTCTTTGGACTGTGGGAGAAAGCCAGAGTGCCCAGAGAGAACCCACGCAAACATGGGAGAACATGCAAACTCCACACTGAAAGACCCTGGGCCAACCCCGCGAATCGAACCCAGGACCTTTTTGCTGTGAGGTGACAGTGCTAACCACTGCACCACCGCCGCCCTTATGGTAAGGTCATTTATGTTAATTGTGAACATACAGATATGGTCATTATGTTAATAGAAAATGTAATCCAGTTTCAATTATGTTCCCCACAAAAATGAATATGTGACTGCAGTTTAATTGTAATTTTTTGAGACAGGGTTTGTTGAAGACACCTTTAAAAGTCACAGGATTCTCTAAAAGTGGCTTAAAATTTAGAAAGTCGCTATAATGTCTCTGGGAACACATGCTGTCGATACCTTCCCAGCATGTTATTCATCTGTCTGTGACCCACACTCAGTTTCAGTAACGGTCCCTTCACACACACACACACACACATTCATCTCCATTAAAGGCTGAGCAGGGTCTGCCAAGCCCTTCACACCTCTGTCACTCCCCATACTTTGGATGACATTGAGCCCAGCAGTAGTCAAAGAGCTACGAGGGAGGTGAGGGTGACACAATGAGAGTCCACACAGAGTCCACATAGTGTTTGACTGCTACTGTTAGCACTACTGCCTTTAGGACTTTGCTACTACTACTGTTAGTACTACTAGGGCTGGATGTCAGCACTAATTTCCTGATTTGGTTTAGATTCATGAACCGTTTTTAATTACCATTTAATTTGATCAGATAAAATTGCTAACAATTCAGCTAAATTTGATCATTATTGCTATGAAACTAGTACAGTAATGTAAACACTAATTCACATCACAGAACACTAAATTAAACCATACATTCAGCCACTTCTGCATCACCAGCTCATTATTTTTATTTTTGTTTTGTTCAGATATAAAACAGATAAGAATCTGATGGACGTTGTTCCATTCCTTAACAGTCTTAAATAAAAAGTCAGATTGTGCGAAAATGTATCTTATTTTATGAAGGTGAAATATTGTTATTTTGAGCACAAGACAAAACATTGGAATACAAGATTGTATTCTCCTAATTCATAACATATTATTGATACTATATCACAGTTATGATAAGTGTTACTAGCTAATGTTACTGTATCTACTAGTGCTACTACAGCTTGTGTTACTGCTAATGATGCACTACTGTTCAAAGAATACACCCAAAGGTTCCCAGCCCACATTGGCTTCCAGCAAACAAATACTGAAATCTGCTTCCATCAACTATTTTTTTGACAAAGAAGCACATGATTAACATGGAGAGTAAATCGCAAAATATATTTCATTTTCAGCTTCATCAAATCAAGGTTATGCTCCTTAACAACTGAATAAAGATGTCCAGGATACTAAATCTCAACTGAGCACAGATGGGCCTGTGGGCTCTGATCAGGTTAATGATCACATATTGCTCAGAATGGTACATTTACTTAAAGACACAGTATGTTCTCTTTTGGTTGGACTTCAATAACAATGTCCTACTTTTGACTGAAAGAGTCAAAAGAGTCCACATTTTCAGGGGTATATAACTTTTGTTTTAACTCAAAGATAAACAGTTGGACCTAGAGGCACATGGGCTGTAGGACACCAGCGGGCAGGCGGACAGCAATTATACTCAGCCTTAGCCACTTTGGGATGTATATATTTGTTGGAAAGCTGACTAAAGAGCTGCACTCTGGCTAGCAACAGTTGAGCATTCCTTTAGTGCACAAAGCATCCCTCTTACCCCTTCATCCGCCACTGACCACCAGACCCAAAGTCATCTAAGGGTGGGGACACCACAGGTTTATTGGTACTTATGACCCACAGCAAACCTGCAGCGATCAGCAAGAGGATGGACACTCCAACACGGCATGGCAAAAGGGGCAGTGGACCATAGCAGCTTCATTAACACCGGTACATTAACTGGAAATCCATGCAAAGACACCCCCTCATTCCCCACAGAGAACATCAGGTGAGAGGCCTCCAGCTACAGCCTGTGAGGGTCAATCTGCAATAAAAGGCATCCGTTTTCATGGCCTGCAGCAGAGAGATCGCAGACCTCCCACTCCTCTCCAAGCCATTAACTTCACCCTTTCATGGCAGGCAGAGGGACCAGTAACTGAGCTCCCATAATCCCTTGTATTACCTTCACCTGACCTTCAAGAGCAAGGATGTATGAAAAGATGGAACGGCTGAAAAGAGACTTGCCGTTAATAGATCATCCACTAAAGGAGAAAGTCAGAGTGTGTGATTTACACCCACAGCAGAATGTGCTTATGACCCCCAACCAGAACTGCTGATTCAAATTAACAGCATCTGCAAAAGAGAAAATCAGTCTCTCTGAAGAGATCTGGTTTCCCTTATTTCTGTACCTGAAGAACTGATACCTCCATTCCTTGTTTTGCCTTTACTAACCCAACCTAAATCAATTTGATCGTTTTGCACACCTGGAACAATTAACATGAGAGCATGAAAGCATGAGTCTAGTTCTGTCTATTTAACTGCTATTACTGTTCTTTTGTTTCTTTTGTTATTCTCTTTCTGTTTTCTTGTCTTTCAGTTGGGTATTATATCATTTACATGTTCCATATTTTTCTCTTTGTGATCTACAGTGCCAGAACAGTATGTTGTTTTGCTGAAAATAAAATTAAATAAAAAACAAAAACTACATTAAAACAGAACAGTACTATGTGACTTCATTCAGGGTTTGGGTTGCAATATTTCACGTTGCCCTTTGTATTGTCCTGCCACACAGACACAGAGGACCACAGTGCACTTTGTGACTCCCCAAGGGTAAAAAAAAAACAACCTTGAAAAAGGCCCAGAAATAGAATGAGAGAATAATTCAGTTGGAGCCCTTAAGGAGAAATATGGATGTCCTGCAAGGTAGATGCACAAAGTCCAGTGCAACAAAGCACTTTTGGTTCCAGTTGCACTGCTCACCTTGTGTTTACAGAAACAAATGGATATGCATTAGTAAAGAGGTATGCATGTGTGTGTGTGTGTGTGCAGGTGTGTGCTTGGGGCAGTTGTGAGGACTTGACACTACCCCGTTAGTCTGTACCTATCAAACAGTCCTTCACAGCAGTTATGCAGACTGTCTTGTATTTCTTTCATTTTCTTTCATGCACTTCTGTGTTCCCTAGAAGACTTGTGACCCTTTAAATAACCACAAGCCTCTGAGGAGCATAACCCTCCAAAGTAATTAAATCTCATATAGAATACAGTCCTATTGCATATATTGCTTCAAGAGCCTACAAGCCCTCGACCTGTTAATCTTTTGATTGAGTACTTTCTGACACTGAGGTGGGATCTGGTTGTGCAGTGACTGCTTTATGATAACGTTTGGTTGAGTCGCATTATATTGTACTAATGGGACTGAATACATCCACTCATGTATTCTGTTTTTACTTTCACAGTATTATTGTTAATCATAAATACAATCAAATGTCTTTTGTGAAGTCAACACAGAGAGGAATATCTAAATGGGTATCACAATTCACAATCTATAATAAAAGCCATAATAAATTTCCCATGTGCAGTGGCTACAGCAGCTATTGATTTCTCTTCTTTCTATGTGGCAAAATAATACAAAGCTAATGTCTCACTTGTGAGTGGTTATAGTATCATTCAGTTTGCCTCCTGACGCACACAGTGCTGACGTATCAGGACCTTCTAGCATGGGAATACCTGCATCACTTTAAATGTTGAATACAAATTAGCCCAACAGCTTCTTCACGTGATGTTGTCACATGTTGTGTAGCATTTCATAGTTAACATTGAAACCTGCTGCCGAGTAAAGCACAAAAGTGCACTTCCGTCTGCATGCAGACATACAGGTGACACTTCAACGTCACATTTTCATCTTTAGTGTGTGTGTTAGAATTTCATTAATGCACTACAAAAAAAAAAAATTAAAGCATTACATAAATACATAAACAATACATAAATGTTTAAATTACAGTCTAGCTGTGAACAGATATTCACTATATTGCCAAATGTTTTGGAACACCCTTTCAAAAACATTGAATTCAGTGCACAAAGCAAGTCCCCAAAGAAACCTTGAGTTCTGGCCTCCACCGGACAGAACACCTTTTAGAGTGGAGACTGCAAACCAGTCCTTCTCGTCCAACATCAGTGCCTGTCAATGTAACATCTTTTAAACTG
>OMLM01000227.1:9659-67416 GCA_900302695.1 Helostoma temminkii | reverse complement strand
AACACAATCATTCCTCAGTCCATAATGCTGCCGTCAACCTACACCACTGCTTGCTCTTGTCTCAATCTTTGCCTGCACCTTCAGGGAGGATTTTAGTTCATTACATCGTACTTTCATAGCTTTGAACATCATTTCTATCAGCTATGATTCTCACCAAAGTTACCGCCGTTGTAAGCACGCTCAGACAGGATGGAAACAAGCCAAAAGCTCCAGATTATCAGAACCAATTTATGTGGAGTGAGACTCTCTCAGTGCTTACATAGCCACTAGCTGGCTAATCTTGCACTATATAGCATGTTTGCTGGCTGTGCAAATTATCAGTGAGTGAATTTTTGGGTAATTGTTATTAAAATTTCCCCAAAACACAAATGTGCCTCAAATGGATTTATAATCTACACGTATATTCCACATTATTGTTATATGAATTATGGATACAGATTTATTTTGCCTGAGATGTGTTTTGCTGCACTAGCATTAAGCTGTCAGACATTCTAAGAGGATTTGACAGTATTCTGCTGACTTGATATGTTTTAATGAAAACTAGTGTAGAGTAGCATTGTAAATAATGTCACATTTTCAGGAAATGTTGATTTGCTAACTAGTTATTTAGCTTGTTTCTCGTATTGTTGTGGTTTTAAAATGTTTCTTTTGGTAACAGTGAAACAACAGTGATAACGTTTTGTCAAAATGGCAAACAGCTCTGCACGGCACAAAAATGTTGTCTGCTGATTACTGTCTTATAAATTGTTTACTTGCACAAGCTAACAAGGCTGCAAAAAGTGACCGTATAACCCCTGCCTTGCAAGTCTGTAGCAGACCTTTGAAAGTTTTCCCATTAAAACCAAACATCATAGAGGAGAATTGTTGTCTGCACAGGACAATGTTGACCCTCCATGTGTGTAAGTTGTGACTTTTACCACTTTTAAGGTGTAGTTAATGTGTGTTTTCTTCTTCAGGTAAGTCTGACTTTACCAGAACTCTGGCTTCTGTAGGCGCTGTGATTGCTCCTCTGGCTACATTAGGCTACGTCCTCATAAGACATAGATTTGAAGTCACTTGGCCTCCTCAAAAAAAGTCCTCACGCAACACCACTGCTTCAGTGGTTTGCTTAAATTGTGACTTCAATGCCTCACATCTTTTACATTATTACCAAATCTCAATTACCTCAGTAAGTAGAAATAATTAATGACTGTGACTGTAGCCAATGACTAAAGTGGGTTGATTGCTTTAGGTTTGTGTTGATGGCCTCTGGGTCTGCAAACCTAAAGGAACCTCAGCCTGGTTGGCAACACCACAACAGTTGAAGATAACCCAGCAGCTTTATTTAATGCAACCATGTGTCCTAAAAATGATTATTGGAACATGGACAAACGTGCTGACCCTACGTCTGGTTTCTGGCAGTCTTTAATATTTAGGCTGCAGGTTGCAGGTTGTATGTAAAATTTTTGAGGAGAGCAAGCCTGTACAAGAGCTTGCTCAGCATCAGCATCAGCTAAGTTGGGTTTGTACAGGTTTGTACCTCTGGACAGTTCCAGCAGGCAGCATATGCAGCTATGGTAAGCAGAGAGAAAGACATGCAGTATCTATCTGTCACCAGCTATTCGTGTTAAGCTAAAATTTGTGCCTGTTCCTGACCCAGCAGGAACAACTTGGGGTTTAGTGTCTTGCTCGAGGATACTTTGGCATGTGGAGCAGGACGAGCTGGGGATTGAACCTTGGCCCTGTGGTCGGTGGGTGCTTTACCTCCTTAGCAAAGCTGCCCACAGATATGGACAAAAAAAAAGGTATGTTGCAGTTTTAATGTTTTAAATATCTACCACACATTATTGTTTTATGTATTTTAATTCTGAGACTTTGGATGTTGTAAGCAAAGATCTTTGCTTTGCTGTTGTGAGTATAGAATCTGTTGTCATTTGTAACATTAGACTCTAAAAGGTCAGAGGTAGCAGCTCCAGCTTCATGGGCATCTGAACAGAGAGAGAGAGAGGACAGAGAGAAGAACTGCTAGAAGCAAGAACTCCATGTTTGAAGTCACGTTGGAGGGGTTTGCTAAAGCTGTGAGCGACAATGAGGATGACGAATCAAGATGCAACAAGCTGAGCATATGCACAAGTAGAAGCTATTTATGGTGGTGCAGACCATTGCTTCCCTGTCTGTTCAACATCCTCCTGCTCACTCAGCCTCTTACCCCTGGTACCCACTAGTGCACCACCAGTGTACCCACCTCAGAACATTATAGCAGCTTTTTTATGCTTACATTGCAACATTGCAATAACACTGCAGGTGGTGTAAAAAGTCTATTATGATATGATTGACTTCACACTGGTATTACAAAGATTAAGACATTATATTTTCTTATCATTGTTGCTAGTTATATAGCATATAGTTATAGACCCCTTTAAGGCCGACGTCATCAATACGTCACAGTGTTTGATGGTGTCAAAAGAGAGGAAAACTGGAGGAAACACATTCAGTTCCACCTCATGTACATCATGTAGTGAAAATATCATCTTATTACGCAGTAGAATGCTAGGGTAGAAGTTTGATTTGACTGGGGATTAAAGGTCATGACAAAGTATTTAAACTCCTCCTCAACTTTTGGGCTAATCATTCCTCCACAGCTGTGAGTTGAAGGAGTTGGTGGTGCTCTCAGATCACCGTTGTGACAGTGTGTTGTCTCCCACTTTGCGGTGACAGAGCCTTACCCACCCAGCCAGTAATCCTCTGCAGCAAAGTTTGGAGTAAGCTGACGGCATGGAAAAAGATAAATAAGGATTTTCATTTTTTACCCTGTAATGAAAAACTGCATAGCACTTTCTGTTCTCGATGCATTTATCTCTAAAGCACTTTCAAATATGCCCATGCTGTAATTTAACAATGCATGCACACAAAAAACACAGAGTTTTTAAGAGGCCCCAAAATTAAATCTTAGCATAAAATAAAACTATTTCTTACTTCCGGGCTGAGTACGCACACGTTTAACATCTGCAAAGCCTCCCCACTGTTTCACCAATGCCAGGCTGAATAAGTAACATGTCTGCACGCACAAGAAACTTCTCCCACTTAGAGAGATTGAGGACGTCAGTGACAAATGTCTTGTATTAACTTTGTTGTTTATTTTTCCCCGGGAAGATGTGAAATAACCCTATTAAATCAAGTAGTCACTTGGCCATTAATCTCAATGCAGCTGACTAGTCCCTCAAAGCTAATGGGGTTTAGAATTTGCATGAGGCGAGTTTACCCACAAAGCTTCGCCTAAGAGGATTGCTGTTCAGACAGAGAGCTTATTGTCACACTTGTTCATAGACATGGATTAACGATACTAGGCCCAAAGAACTTCACTAACTTGCAAGTTCCACTTCACTGGCTCAGATCTCTGTTTTACAGGGACACGGATTCAGACAGTGTGCAGCATGCGTTGCGAATTACCTCATATTTGGTTCATTTATGAAGTTGTTTATTTATTTATTTTTTTCTGTGGATTGTTAGGCATCCATCAAAATCATGCCCTTAAGCAATCCATACCTGTTAAATGTAAAAACTGAAGAGAAAGCCAAATAAGATGGATTGTTTTTCCATCCTTGTTGAAATGGTTCCTGGAAAATTCCTATTTCTTACATACCAATTTCTCTATCAATATTTATTTTTTGTCATATCATCACAGTGCTCCTGAATTCCCACTCTGTGTTGTCAACTTAGCTTTTTACATCATTTGAATAAGCCTCTTTCAGTTGCGAGCTGTGTCTGCTGTGTTTCATAGTGACTAAAGCAGCTTTAGAAGCTAAATATAACATGTATCCACTGCATTAGTTCTTTAATATTTATCAGTGGGAAAAAGGTACTCGAAATGTGGCTTATATTCCTGTTTAAAATTCAGCAGGCAGAAATAAAAAAATAAACAAGTTCTCCTCAACTTCTGACACAGCTTGATCAACAGAGGCAAACACACGCAGTATACCTCCCATCCCGCCAACATCCCTTGGAAAGACTCCACAGTGAATAGCACTGACTCTCACTTGTACGTTAACTGCTTCAGAGGAACAACAGTCTGTTATTATGCAGCATCAGAATTGCAGTTTATATCCTCAAAAAGGTGTGTTACACATCTGTAACACCATATGCAGCGCAAACCTCCCGTACTGTGCAGGCTTTTGGCAGATGCACATCATGACATAACATGGCACACCAACCCCATATCCTAAAAAATAAGTGTCTATACAATTAAAATGTAAACATAATATATGTTTTGCTGTAAATGTGTAAAAAATATTTCTGGTAACTACATTGTACTTTATAGTTATAGTTCCAGATGCATTTGTACACATTTGCCAAATACACCACTACACTGGATAAACTTTCAGCTTTTTAAAAAAAGATTTCACAAAAATATGGTATTAACCATTTAGGAATTACAGTCATTTTATCAAGAGTACCTCCATTTTGACTGACAATAAGTTAATTGACAAGGTGCGGTCCATTCTCTCGTTACTTCAAGACAAATGAATAAATAAGAGGTTTGGAGTTTATATCAAATGTAAAGATGGCATTTGACAGCTGTTTAATGGAGCTAAGCACTGGTGAGCTCAACAATACTGAAAGGCCAGGAAGACAATTAACATTGTTGATCACAGAATCCTTTCATTAGTGAAGAAAAACCCCTTCGCAACATTAACGGAATTCCAGAATACTCTGGAGAAGGTTTTATTGTTAAAATCTACAATGAAAACACACTTATGTGAATGTAAACCTATATGTTAACATTCAAGAACAAGAAAATCAGATTAGACTTTGCTAGAAAAAAGTCAAAGACTCTGTTCTGGTATCAGATTCTTTGGATTGATGGAACCAAGAATAATTTTTACCAGAACAATGGGAAGGGAAAGGCATGGTGAAGGAAAGGAACAGCTTAAGCTCCATGTGTCAAACATAATGGAGGCAGTGTTATGGCATGGGCATGAATGGCAGCCAATGGAGCAGGCTCACTGGTGTATAGGACTATACACTGTGCTCACATTCAGCCAAATGCTACAAAACTAACAGGACAGTGCTTCACAGTGCAGGTGGGTGATGACTACTGTGAAAGCAACTCAAGACTTTTTGAAATCAAAGAAATGGAATATTCTTCAATGGTCAAGTCAGTCACTTGGTGTCAACCCAGTAGAGCAGGTTTTCAGTTACTGAAGACACAACTAAGTTCAGAAAGATGCACGAACAAGCATCAACAGAAGGTGGGTACAGTGAAGGCCTAGCAAAGCATCTTCAAGGAGATAACCCAGAATTTGATAATGTCCATTTGCTCCAGACTTTAGATGATTTTCATCCAGGGATTAAAAATGATTGTTATATTTAAAATAGCTTCATTGCCCAAATACTATTGAGCCCCTGAAAACAGAGGTACTTTGCTTAAAATGGTTGTAATTTCTAAATGGTAAATGCCATATCTTTGTAAAACCTCTTAAAATAAAGGCTGGAAGTCCACACTCTGATCAAATCCTGACTTTTTACTTTCATTCACATTGTGGTGGTGTATAAATGCAAACATCATAAAACCCCTGTAATTGTCCAAATATGTCCTATATGAAAGCATAGTTCCATTCATTATGGGTTGATGAGTTCTTCTAGGAGTCCTTCCATTATCCTCTTATCCTCTAATACTTTTATGAAGCCAGGTATGTACTCATTCAAATCCTTGGCCCTCTTTAAATAGACTGCGTTAGGTCCATGAGCAGAACCCTCTGATTTATTCTTTAATGGATTTGCTATTGCAAACTCTGCATCTGATGAAAAGTCATTAGTGCTCAGAGGAGCTTTTTATATTCAGTTAATCTCTGACAAAAACAATGATTGTCCAGTCAGTGAAGCCACAGGTTTTCTGAATGTGATTGAGTACATTATTATTAGTTTTTGCAAAATTATTATAGTAATGATGATGATAATATGAATATCTTTACAACGGCTTTGTCTATTCTGAAAACATATATGCCAGTTTTTGTAAGGTGGGTAGTGGTGTTTGTGCACCGTAATAAAAATACTGTTTCCCGTTGTTTGGCATTTGCAGACATCTCGTTTTGAGTGAAGCATCTGTCTCAGAGAAGACATATCTTAAAAAGTTACAGAGATTAAAGGGTCACCAAATCACACATAAACATATTTTCCCTAGTGTGTCCAACCATGCAGATAATTTAGATACTGTGGTGGTAAAGGCTTTTAACAGTGGCATTTAAAAAACAGCAAATCTTTAAAAAAACTGTGTTTTTCAAAAAAGTGTTTTTCAGTCTGGGGTAACTGAGCTGTAGCTTCTAGCTGCTCGCTGTAGTAAATCAGGCAACATATTAGATGCTTTCTTTCTTGTAAATAACACAAATTATAAATTTTATATTGTTGTGCGCTCTTGTCTGAAAGTGTAAGGCTCAAGGCTCAAGTGCTTTCGGGTCTCTTTGACAAGGTGACCCAAAAGCACTTGAGGCCTGAGGTAACAGGAAGAAGAGGAAGGTAACATGGTAGTACAGGTTTACTCAAAAGACAGTTCAGGCAAAGGTCACTATCAGAAGATGCACGGAAAACCAGAAGAGTAAACACAATATGAAGGCAGGCAGGTGGTCAGGTAGGTAGATTCATTGGGCATATGGTGAGCAAATCCGGTACATTTTAGCACATTACCTAGATGTAAAATAGATAAGTACATTTACTCCTCTGACACACTTTACTAGAGCACCAAATGCTGGTTTTATTCCATTTTTCATCACAGAAAGATTGTCAAATATTTCACATGCCAAACTGCAACAATTAGCATCCTCAATTTCCAAGTAATTCAAAAGTGTAATTAAAAGGAAAGACCATGTACCACAGTAGTAAACATGTCTGTACTTTTTGTGGAGTGTGTTGCAGCATCAAACCACGCATATGCTTATATTTGCTAAATACATCACAATCATGTGCCAGGCATGCACTGGTCAGCCTTTTGAATATCTCATTTGCATTTGAATATCCCTTCAACACTCAGATACGACACTACTGCTGCTCAGCAAGTTAGTCTCGTTGAAAACATCAACTCATGTTCTAAGTCAGACGTCAGTATTAGCACTGAAGTTCCTCAATGATTACATTCTACTATAATCTTAAGACCTCTGACCCACTGGGTCGTTAAGCTAGCCTTAATATGAACATGGTAATATGGTAATAGGCTTTTATAATTCTCCTCTGGGAGAGTCATGTCTACAGTATATGGATGAAGATGATGAAGGATTGTTGTACTGCACGGAATGTCTGCCTTGTAGCTATTACATTATAAAATAGCATGGTTTATTATGACCCTTTTGATGTTGTATTTATCTGCTGCTGCTCACAGAGACCTGGAGTGTACTCTATAGTACATGGTGCTGACATGCATAAAGAGAAATCTCACTGCCCAAATAACTCTGTAAACAAGATGTGAGGGCAGTTCCAGTAACATAATTCGTATAGGAATAAGTGTCAGGGCGCAGTTATTGCATTATTTAGAGTGCCATAAAGAGCCAGGCTATTGATTTGAGAGCAGAAGCGGCTCCCCAGTTATTTCTGTCATCGTCACCCTCATTAAACTGATGTATGGCACTTGCTCTTCTCCTTTGTGCCTCTCCTGGTTCCGTCCTCCATCACTCTTTCACTCACTTCTTTATGTACTCTGTCTGCATGTCTTTTCAGCAAAAAAGTAAACATTAAAATCATTTTAAGCCTTGTCTTTTTGGATTATTGTTGAAAATATGTGGACATGTTTCACAATTCTTGTTTTACCTTTGGTTATCCTTTATTTTAACATGCCTGGATCTTATACTGTCGTACGCAGGATGGCATTTTGGGTAAAGTAAAAAATAAAAGACCAAAAAACATAGCATATAGTTTATTTAGGCAAACTGCAAGGTCAGTAAGTATACAGGAGTCAAGATGATACCCTGATGAGTCTTAGTTGACAGAAATAGTTGTATCAACTGTAGAAAAGGAGAGTTAGAGAGAGCTCATTTGTCAGTAACACACAACTGACCAATCAAAGCAAGAAGTAGGTGTGAATGTCAGATTGTCAGTTTTTGAAAGCTACAGAAACGACTGGACACAGACTCCCCCCACGCCCCAGCCCAACGTTGGAAACGCGTGGGAGGACAGGGTGTCTGAAATTACGCGACCACCCGACAGGCATTTCTGAGAGCACTGCCAGCTTTATGACATGGGATAGGCAAGAGCAAACTTTCCAGGGTTAAAATGAGTCAGTCTTGTTTGATACACATTTTTGATTAAATTCTGATAGATACAGCTCTTCTGTCAGTGCTCTATTGGCAGGAGCCCACTGTTTCTAAAAAGAAGCTGAACCTAGTGAACTGAGACATATGGCTAAATAAATGTAATGGTAACACTTTATAATATCATACACAAAAACATGAGTAGTTACTGAGGAACAAACGAGACCTATTAATTAATAAATTGTTAATGAGTAGTGGAACTATATAGTAGATGATCATCAGTTACAAGTGAACAGTTAGATGCCATATGAAAAAATGAGCAGGTGATGAGCAGTTCTTAAGTATCTGTGAAAAAGAACAACGGCCACTTTCCTCATTATTTGTTCCTCATTAATGTTGGAACTGCTGCTGCTTGCATCACTTTGCTAGATTTTTACCAGAAGCAGCTATTGGTTAGTTTTAGAACCTTTTCTTCAATGAGTTATTAATTGTGCTTGTAATAAAGCCCTATACAGGTAGAGTGGAGTACCCTTGCTGTATCACTGATATACTGTACTCTATTATATTAAAAGTCTCCTAAGAGAAAATGCAATTTTCCTTACATTTATAGTACCTGCTCTGAAAAGTAAAATATATTTTTTATATTCCATTATGCTTATGTATAAATGGACACTGACTTTTAGTTAAAAGTTTGTTAAAAGTATGTTACTGTACTGTATACCCATTACGTCTCCTTTCAGTCAAGGTTTGACTCAAGTCCAAAATCCTTCCATTTATTTAGAAACTGTTGCTTGAAAGGACCTTCATATATGCTGCACATCTGTCGGCTCTAGCTATTTTTGGTGCTTTGCTATAAAAGCGTCGACTCTTCCTCTCATGCATGTGTTAAAGCTAGACCTTTTCTCTCTTTGCTTCTCTTACGATGCGTCTGTGTTTACTCGTAGACTCTACTTTATATTTGATCTCTTCCTTCATTCTTTGACTGTTTTTATTCTCTGCCCACACACACTGCACAGCACAGTGCTCCAACATCTATTGGTTGTAAAGTACCGTATCAATTTGACATTGATATGGACACTGACAGACAGCCTAGAGAAAAATGTTGGAGGGGATAAGAATGTGCACTAATCTGTGAAGTCACTCATTGCAGCAGATTCACTGCTGGGGTTATGTCATGATGACATCCATCATCTTAATAATGTATAGGAGAGAGAATGTCATGTCACTCAATTTAACAAGCGGCCTCTAAAAGAAGTTTGGTTACAGACCTGTGCAGTGGGCATTCTTAAAGGAAGAGAAGAACAATAATCAACAAAAAGTCTCATAGTAAACAAAGCTAGTTCTAAACAAAAGCTTATGCAGAATTACCAGTAAAGTTCAGTTGTAGTTAGATCTGTTTTCAGTGGGGTCCCATTGTCAGGATCCAACAATAGAACAAGCAGATGACATGGTTGAATTCATTAGCCACGAAACAAATCAAAGTGTTTCTGCTTGTAAATGTGGCCAAATAATTCCTTGTCTAATTACTTATTTTTCTTAACTGCAGTCACTTTAGCTAATACAAATGAATGAAGACTGAAATGTGCACTAGCTTACTACAGCCTTTTGAAAACATCCACAACATAGTTTTGCCAAGGATGAGAAGATGCTAATGTGGATGCTCACAGGTCACTGTGCAAGGCTTACTTTGGACTTAACTAAAGTAGCTGTCAGTAGTTCCCTGGATGAATGTTACACATACACAACTGAGTGAGTGGGGTTTGTTATTTCATTATTTATATATGAAATAACTGCTGATACTAATAAATGTGAGGCTCATTTTATGTTCACCTCATGCAGTGTTGTCTCTGCTTCTTTATCAGTGAGATTAAATGATGTACCGTGTCTCACTTTCTCTTTGGGCTCTACAAATTCAGTCCATTTTATGGACTCCAGTGGGGTGTATCCCTATGCTAAATAGGAACAACTAGAACAAACTTCCTACTTCTCTAAAATAAGAATTAAGTTACAAATAAAATAAATAGTTTAAGAACATCGAATCTGATGTAGATTTTTCTTTGGACTTTTCATAAGAACACATTCAAAAAAAACTCTGTACTAAATGCCCAACTTGCGTTACACAAATGTTTTTACTCTGGTGCCTTGAGCTGTGTCGACAGACAGACAGTGGACACACCACTACTGTGCAGCTATGGGACAAATCACTTGAAGTACAGACACACTGTATATAACGTTGCTTTACCAAGTATCCAAATTCTTTGCTTCTTGTAGACATACTGTGTTTAGAGGTGTTGGAAGATTAAGCTTGAACTTTGAGCAGGACCAGGCAGACCTTTCCTACTGTACTGAGAGGTCCTGTCTACCTGTTAGCTAGACCAGCCACTGGTGTCTGAACAGCAGGGGGTCTTTTCACTGTTGATACCTCAGTAAATAGTAAATAGTTCTACACTTCCAAATCACCTCTCCTTAGCATATTACATAAAGTCACCTGTTTGCTCAAGTGTTTCTTTGTGATTTCTGGTTCCAAATGTCCATTTTGTTTTGCTGCTGTGGATCACCATCTTAAAGAAATGTTACTTTTTTTCTTTTTAGCAGAAATATTGACAAAATTCAACATAAAATCTATGCAAATGTAAATTTGTTTAGATTTCTGGTGCTAAAATCAGCTAAATAAAGATAAAATGTTTGGGCAGTCATTGTAGTAAAATTGAGTTGTTTCTGCAGCCACCAAAATGTTTGAGGGAGCTGATGCCAACTGTGTTCATTTGGATCTTTTGTTTAAAAACTTGTTGACTTTGCCAGGCTTATGACTGCTCTGCTATGGCAATAAACCCAGTCGCTTCTGCTAAACTCAAACATTGTGCTGTAATATTAATTCCCCCCAGTGGGGATGAAGATAATAATTCACATACACACATATAAACACACAGACACATATAGTGAGAGTGGTTAGTAATCCTGCCTCATCTGCTAAAACAAAGATGTTGGTCTACTTCCATGAACATGAAGAGCTACTAATCTGAGATCTGAGCCAAAAAAGAAGATTCCCGCTAGAAATGTAGCTGTTATATGTGCCAGAAGGAAGTTTGGAACAAAAATGGTGCTATTATAAAACTACAAATACATTACTGGACGAGAAAAGGTTAAAAGTCAATAGTCTAACAAGCTGCAATGCAAGGAAACAATAATAACTCAGCCTACTAAAATAAAAGCCCAGGCGTGTCAATATTTGACGCTTCGAGTGATGATGTAGGATGTATGAAGTCAAAAGTCTGCAGAGGGAGGGGGACAGGGAGGTTGGATGGCTTGACAACACACAGGACTTTCCTACAGAAGACCCAAATTTGAGTCCAGGAAGTGCCACATGCAGTCGCCATCAGTCCCATCAGCATCAAATAGTTCGACCAAAAGGTATATTTATTGTTGGTATGAGATGCCAGAAGACTGGGTGAGAATACACTGGACTGATATACAGTGCACATATATTCTCTATATTATACAACATGTTAATTAAACAAAAAATACAGTTACATTTCTGGGGTCATCTCTGTTACCTGATTATTGATGTTCACCTGTAAAGAAACACAGACAAAGCTTTCTTTGAATGAGGTGTAGACAGTGCAACTGACTTTAAAATGTCCCGTTTCTTTTTATAGCTCTCAGACTGTCTCACTGTGGTAACTGGTGGTGTCTCGCCACTTGAGTGTCAACCCGCCAACTGCTGAGCCTCAACATGGGCCGGTCGCCACAGGAGCATTGATTCAGCCTGCTGTTTTATGAATAGAACGCTTTGTTCCACAGGATTTCCATTTTCCTCCCCCCGAAGGAAAACAGGTGACGATCAATACTTTATGCAAGCTGAGACATCTTGTATTGAGCGTCACATAAGAAAAACAAAATGTTTGTGAAGAAAGACTTTTCAACTGTGAGTAATATGAGTCTAAAATGAGTCAGTTCCTATCAAATGGCAGTGGTGGTGATCTATAGCATCCAGGTAAAGTGACCCAAAATATTTCCTGTTCAGAAGTGATTTAAGTGAGTGACCTGGCACAGCTACTTATAAAGAGTTATGTTGTGCCTCTCTTATGTTGTGCCTCTCTGACATTACTGGGTCTTGGAAGAAACAGACTTATTAAATTAATCCAAATTCCCTGAGAATTAGACAGAAAGCTGCAACAAATGACTGTATGAAAGCAAGAAGACGGCAGGATAATGGAACACCGTGGATGTAATGCTACCTTTGCTCATCCATCTTTTGTGTTGCTACAGAAAAGAATGACTAAATTCCAGGGGAAGCACCTTCAATAAATGTCTACTAATGAAATATCCACCACCAAACGTCTGTGGTGATGCTAGGTCAACAGAAACAAAAGAGAGTGACCCTGTACCAGAAGCCAGAGGTTATAATAACTGGATTTAGTGAGATGTGAACTTTTAACTTGCATTTTTGGATGGCAGATTGGGATTTTCTTAAGTATTCCTGAGAATCATGTCTGTTTTTAATGCAGTGCTGTCTGAGTGCCTGAAGATCAAGAGCATACAGTATTGCATTTTGACCTTGACCCTTGCATAGAGATTTCTCTGAATTGTTTTTATGATAATTATTGACTGTATGTGATTATATATTCAAAATCTTTGCAACTTGTTAAAAGAAAAACTGCAGATTAAACTTTTCACATATTGGTACAAAATAATGAATAATTCAATATAATACCCAGTTATTGCTCTTATTACAACATATAGAGAAATTATTATTCAGCAGAAAGGACAAAATGCAACTTTAAAATATTTAATATAACACTGTAAGCAGATGCCATTGGACTGAGTTGAAATAATTGATCTTAAAGTCAAGGACTGCATTTGATGGTTGATATTTAGCTTTGATAACTGTGGTAACTACCTTTTAAATAAGATGAAAAATCTTGATTGTTACTGAATTAAGTAAATTGAGTGGCAGCTAACTAAAACACCCCAAACACAATAGAGCTGTCTGCACAGACCATGGCATTTTACTCACTCAACACATACATAAACACAAAATGAAGCATATTTTTATGTTCTGTGTGTAATCAGCTTACTATGCCTCAACACATCCTGTGTCAATACAGATGGAGCACTGGACCGGTTATTCTGCTAACATGTAACTATAAGGCAGCTGATAAAATAGCAGGGGTTTTGCAGGCTCTGGCAAATTGCCATCATGTAACCATTATTGAATATAGCTAATGTTCTATAGCCCAAACAATTAACTGGTTAGTTTTAAAAAAAGTAACAGACAAATGAAACAATGATGCTAAATAATTACCACTTGCAGCCCAGGTTCTTAGATTGTAATGTACAGTACATTACAATCTAAGATATATGATTTTATCTCCTGACTGTCCAATGAAAAACACCAGCAAGTGCACCTCTGAATGGCTAAACAAAAAAACAAACAAAATGAATGCTTTGGAGTCTGCACTTAAGACAGAGTCAGACTTAAGATAAAGATGCTGTGGCATGACCTTAAAATCAAAATCCAAATTGCCTGAATTAAAACAATTCTGCAAAGACGAGTGGACCAAAATTCCTCCACAGTGATGGGAAACAGTCATTGGCAGTTATCACAAATGGTTGATTACAGTTGTTGTCGCCAAGGGTGGCACAACCACTTATTAGCTTTAGGGAGCAATTACTATTCCACATAGGGCCAGGCATGTTTGGACAGATTTTTTCCCTTAATAAATGAAATCATCATTTAAAAAGTGCATTTTGTATTTATTCAAGTTATTTTTGTGTAATATTAAAATTTGCTTGTTTGATGATCTGAATCATTAAAGGCAAATATGCACAAAAGTAAGAAAAGAATACTTTTTTCACACCACTGTAGATGGTGACTGTTTTAACAAGAGTATCTTCTCTGCTTACATCTCTCTATTGGAGCTTCTAAAATATGCAGAACTGAAGGAAGTTAACACCAGGCCGCCATCACCCATGACTTCTGACCCATCACATGAGCAGGTACCCAGGAAAGCAAATTAATGTTTAAGCATCAGTTATTATGAAAATAAGCACAATGAAATTATATATCACATTATTTCATATTACAATAACAAGTGGATTTTTAAAGCAGAATGACAAATAATTCTATTATATTGAGATGAAAATGTTAAATATGTTCAATTATTTCACAATTGTGATGTCATATTTAATAATTTGTCTCATTTTTATTCATATAGCTATTTTTTCATAATGCCCTTTTCATTTATTTAATTTGGAACATTTCAGAATTCCATACAATACAGCATATGCACTAGCAACCTCCTCCACTCACACCTCTCAGAGTCACATCATTAGCTGTTTTTGGTGATGCAGCGTTTCCCCTACCAATATATTAGCAGGGCGCTGCACCCCGCCAACGGCACCCCACACCCTGCCTAGAAGGTCAAGTTAATTTATTTAATTTTATTTTCTATATAACGTCAGATCACAGTAGTAGTCTTTTACAGTCATTTTCCTATAAGACATGTCTACACCTTGTTCTTTTATTAACAAAACTATAAATAGCCTGGTGTTATTTATCTTATTTACATGACGGCATTTCTCTTCCAAGTTTCCACTGATGCACAGACACAGACACACACACAGACACGTGCACACACACACAAGTGAACCAAACCTGTTTACGTTCCTGGAAAACAAAACTTGCAACTTTGCCCAAATTTTTATGAGAAACGTAATAGCAACTGGATTACGAGTTCTGTCAACATAATGACAATATGTTTACCACTAACGTAAATGACGAGTCGCAAATACGTCAACACATTGACAATCCCTACATAAACAAAACTAAAGTTAGCTAGCTAGCAGTCCAACTAGCGAATGTTAGCCTGTACCCTATGGCATCATAGTACATGTTTTTTTTCCTTCCTTGTTTCTTTTTCTAAACACAATATAATGCTACTGTTCCAATTTACATGTAACATATATAATTATGTTAGCTTTAACATAAAACACATCATGTTTGTTTCATAACAAACCACCTACATTGTGAAGTAGAAAACAACTTTTTCTACCCCCATTCATTTGTGAACTTAACCTAATCAGCCTAATCATCTTTCTTTTATTTTTCAAAGCAGTAAATGGCTTATGTGTCATTTTACACTCAGATTGTTTGGAAGAGGGAACACAGCACTGAGGTGTAGCAAGCTGAAAAGGGACTTTTCAGTCAACTATTACATATGGTGACATCGCAGGTGCCTTTAATAATGTGGCAAATATTAGCACAACAGATCACCAAACTAATATAGAATTCTGGAAACAGGCGTTGCAGTGTTAAATTGTGAATCTTACCACAGTGGCCAGTCTCATTTTCTCGCTGAAACAGCAATGATGATGATGAGGATGATGAGGACAATGGCTCCAGCCACTAGGAGGTAGCATTTCCTCTTCCTTAGCTGCCTCTGTGGAGAAAAGGATTAAGCATTAGGCAGTTGTGTCTATTGTGTCCCCTTCAAAAGGAACCCAACATCTGGTAAAATTAGACAATGGCAATGCTTTAAATCTCTTAGTCTTAGTCTGTCTTTTCATTCACTGGTGGTGGTTAACATGACATTAACCTGTGATTCCTCTACTTCATCCACTAAAATATCCTGCTGTAAATCCATTTTTGCATACATGAAATTCTTAATCACAGTGTATTAGCAGTCCTGTGAATTTCAAGCTCCAGTTTAATAACTGCACAGCCAAACAAACAAACAAACAAACAAAACAAACAAACAAAACATCTTGAAAGTGAAAGAAAAGGTTTTTTTTCCATTAAAGCAATGTGCAAGCATCACTGTGTGATGGCAGCCAACATGACCAGAGGAAGTGGCGGAGGAGGGCAACAGATGGTCAAAGGTCAAGCTTACTTAACCGTAAAACTAATAAACTATATGGAATTGTGACCGATCAGCTTATTACATGTTTTCATCTCTTCCAAAACTCTTCTTCAAAAGGCATCTTTCTTCTCTCTCCACAAGCATTTGAAAATGGTAAATAATATGTGTCAATGATAATACGATTATACCAGGGAAATATGGTGGATCATTCATGTTAAGTACATTTGTACATTTTATGTATCAGTGTTTTACACATTGTTGCATGTTGTGCAAGAACTAATGTTTTAAAAATGCTACATGTTTATGCCCCCAAAAAATGTAGCCAAGTGTCCAGCTGTGTTTAAAGGGTATTATCTCATACAGTGATTTCTTTATTGATGTAAACTTACATACATTGAAGTTTTGACTTTGCTATTATAATGTAGTATGTGTCCACTGTTTCATATCAAATTAAATTTCAGTCTCAATAAAACAAACTGTTTAACTACTTTTACAAAAGAAAACAAAAAAACAATAGTAGCACTGTTTGCAACTTCACTGAACATCATCTGAATTCAGATGTTACCAAACCTGGTGTCTAAATAATGAAATGAGAACAGAGGTGTGGTTTAGAATTACACTCAGCATCAGTTTGTTATGTAACTGATATTAGGGTCAACACAGTGCAATGTAGTCCAGAAGCAGTTTCTCCAGCAGGACAGTCAACTGTATGACACTTTTACACTTTCAGTTATTCATCTGTCATTCTCTGTCCACCTACTCTAGGGTCTAGAGGTTGAACAAAACACTGAACCCCTAAGTTGTCCAAAAACACCAATGAACGAGGTGGCACAAGTTGGTGGCAGAGTCACAGGTTTGTGTCAGTAAAGCCACCCGTGTGTGTAAAACTCTATGTGTGGACCATGATCTGCTGTGACGACTTCAACCATTAGATAAGTCAGGAGAAGAAGAAGGAAAATAAAAAAAGAGGGTTCCTTTCTTCTTCATGAGTGTCATACACACTGTGTTTGTGCTCATATTGCAAAATTTACATCAAAAACATTGTCTGTTTCAGCCTCTTTTAACATGATGATTTTGTTTCATGTTTTAATCTGGTCTGTGACACATTCTCAGCTCATTGTAAAGCTTCCTACTACTCGCATAGATCATGCACGCACGCTCTGCCTCTGTACTAATGCCACCCAGCTTACATCACTTCAGTATTGAGATCTGTGTAGAGAGTGAGTCAGTACATAAGATTTTGCAAAGAGGCCGAGCTGGAAACTCAAGCTTCGCTCCTTATCTCATAATTCCATTGTCTGGTCACTGTCTCAGAGAGGAGAGAGAGAAAAGCGCAGTGAGACTGCTTTCTCACACACACACACACACACACACACACACACACACACACACACACACACACACACACACACACACCTGTAAATGGTCTCACTCACCTTTAACCTACCTTAAATATCCTTAATTATCATTTTGTGTCTGTAATTGTTGAAGACTGTTTATGTGTATTGTGGATAATTATCTTGTTATATTGTAGGTGAATGAATGGTATTTGTGCATCTTCCTGTAATATAATGTAATTCCAGCACATACAAGAACTATAAATGATCATCATAGCATGTTATTGTAAATGTGATTACAATATAATTTTAACTAAACCTAAATGTTTTCTAGATTTTCCCTTTAGATTTTTTGTTTTCATTTTGACATACTTCATTGGTCATATATATATATATGTTTTTGTTTTTTGTGATTGAAATGCTTTTTTCAGTTAATTTGTTATTGCCCTTAGTGAAAAGTGAGAGGAATGAAGATTGTGTTAAATACAGCTTGAACACAGAATATGAAACAGAAACACTTTTATAGTGACTGTTTATATTTTAAGAGCTTGAATGGGTTCAATACTTTGTTTCATTTCTAATGTTGCCAGTGGAATAATTTTGCGAATCCTTCAAACGTTTCCTCTGCAGAGCCTATGAGCTTTATTCATCCATGTCAATTACTTGCCGTGATTTCAAAAAAGAAAGAAAAAAAGTGTTGACTGTGTTAAGCAAAAATATTAAAGTAAATAAAGTGAAGAGCAGGGATTAGGGCATATTTATATATTTCCTTGTCTCCTCAGGCAGTGACGATGTGTTGGAGTCCAGAATCTATGTTGTTTTGAAATGCTTTTTCTCCAGTTTTTTTTTTTTCACCAGTCTGTTTTCTGCTACAAAGACAGCAAGAGCTGCAACGTTAGACCAGAGCTGAGGCTGGAGTCTTTAAATCCTGACGCGCTTCAAAGCACGGAGAGAGCAATTCATCTTCTTATCTGAGACTCAAAACAGGCTTTCTGTGTGGAAGAGAGGAGGGGAGCGGGAGAGAGGGAGAGGGAAGGAGGGGAGGGAGAAAAAAAAATGCTGTCGAGTAATTTTCCGTTTAAACGTTCCACTCCACAACAATTTGCATAAGCAGCCCTGCGTCTGTGATAAGAAGATTGGTAATTTTCAAAGGCTCTGTGGGGATTGAGAATTAAAAGCCTTTCTCCGCTATCTCCCCTCTTGCAGCTGGCCACCACAGATTCCCCAGCTTCTCTCACGCATTTCCTCCTAAACTATGCCTTATAAACTTTCTCTGCCATCCTCTCCTTCTCTCTGCTCATTCTGACAGTTCCGGGGTGTTCCCTCTCTCTATATACACTGGGTTTGCTCACTCCCTCTCTCATTCATACGCTCTCTTTCTCCAGCTCGCTCATCCCAGTGCTGCTGTTATTTGGGGAGAACAAGAAAATACAGATTGGGGGGGGGGGGACAAAAACAGGCTCAGTATAACAAAGAAAGTGTAGAGCAGTATTTTTAAAATAGAATTTTCCATATTGCAGGGGAAACTGAGGGGTGGGACAGAGACCAGAGGGAGAGACAGAGAAGGAAAGAAGAGGAGCGCTCTTATCACCAGTGACTTAATCTGCCAGACAGAAAAGGTGTCCTCAGTGCCAGCACTTCAGGGCCTATGGGTGAGCAAGTCGTCAGGGAGAAGACAGCCCCTCCCTCACACCATTTTGACTCACTTTTAATGTTTTAATATGAGGAGAATGCTAATACTAAGTTATACTTTTGCTAAGATGTCATGGAGAAGGATTTTAAAGATTGATAACCAAACTGACAATATTTTATAAAACAGCAGTGTCTTATACAGCAGAGAGAGCAATTCACTGACACGAGCAGCATAATAAGTTAGTGGTACGTAATCACTGAGTGTGGCATGAACTTTACTGAAACCCACTTTTAGGTCTCTACGCCCATCATGCACATTAGCTAATTACCTGGTTTGTGGTTGAATGCTTCTACCAACCATCAAAGTTGTAGTTTCCATGTGTGTCTGACCAGTGAACAGTCACTCTAGAGCAGGAGTCTTGTATTTTGAAGATGCTCTTTTGTATGTGGTCATAACTCAAGAATGGATGACTGCAGCAACTTTTTCTAAGACTGACAATGAAAGACAGTTATCCTTTGGGGCTACAGGTTCTCCCATCTCTGCAGAGGACTCTACTGAAGCTCTGTTAGATTGACTATCGGGGGTCCTGGTCTTTCTTGAGCCAAAATATGAAGCTTCTTGGTGGGTTCAAATTTCTTCTATTTCAGATCCAACGCATATCTGCATATACTCAACAAATACCACTAGGTGATGGTGGAGATGTAAATTGGGCTCAGCCTGTCACAGTTACAGACTGAGACAAAGCTACAACATAATGAAACCTAATCTTTTTCTGATTCTCTAGAAAAAGTGACATTCCTTAAAACCTCCAACAGGAAATGTATCTCCCTTCCCCTGTGAAGGGAACAATTCATCTCTGTCTGACAAAAAACACTGGCCTCTGACATCAAGGTTCTAACTCCCATCCTGACGGTTTCACACTTGGCTACCATCTAAAGGAAATGTAACTCACTCAGTGTAACTCACAGCTTGACAAAGCCAGCAAAACCCATTTTGGCCCGACATCAAAGTAGGTATTTAGGTACTTTGCTACTCCCTAACATTTTGTTCATTAAAAATCACATGTAGCAAATGTAAGAGAGGCAAATAGTGTACTAGACAGAATGCCTTGTTTGCAACAGGCCTAGCACTCGACTGGAGCATCTCTGACGCACCTCAGTATTTTTAATAAGCCCACGAAGGATTATGACTATGTGTCAGAACAGACTGACAAAATGTAGAAAGTTGGAGTGAACCTCCTTAACCTTAGGGACCCTGTCTCTGTGGTGCTTTTAAACTTCATCAGTAATGTGGACTCCCCTGAGCTCTTTATGAAAACCTGTCTCTTTCAAGTATCTTTTGACAGTTTAGTTCTTAGGTTTGAACTCTAAACTCTTTGGCATAGATATTTTAAATCCATATAAGACAATTAACACTGCATGGCTATACACATCAACATGTAACTTTTTAATACTCGACACTGAGGACTGCAACAGTTCTACTAAATTCATTTCAGTTTATTAATTAATAGCAGAAAAGTCATCTCAAGGCACTTCACACTGTAACGTTTAAGACCTTAAAGAGTAGAACAATACAACTATACAGAACTATATAGAAAACTCAACAAATACCACTTGAGCAAGCACTAGGTGACAGTGGAGAGGAGAAACCAGGTACAGGGTGGGCGGCCATCTGCCTCGACCAGTTGGCTGAGTGGAAAGGGAGCAAAAACCACAGTTTCCCCTGCAGTCTAAAGCTATAGTAGCATAATTATGGTTCCGAGTCACCTGAACCAACTCTAACTATAAGCTTGACTGAAACGGAAAGTTTTAAGTCTATTCTTAAAAGTAGAGGTGCCCCCCGCATCTGAATTGGGAGCTGGTTCCACAGGAGAGGAGCTTGATAGCTAAAGACTCTGCCTCCCATTCTACATTTGGAAACTCTGGGAACAAGAAGTAGAATTCTGCTGGGATATGGTACTACAAGGCCTTTAAGATATGAAGGGGCTTGATCGTTAAGTGCTTTATATGTGAGGAGTAGGATTTTAAATTCTATTTTAGATTTTACAGGGAGCCGGTGGAGGGAAGCTAATGTAGGAGAAATATGATCTCTCTTACTAATTCCAGTCAGAACTCTGGCTGCAGCATTTGGATTAGCTTGATGCTTTTTAAGTTACTGGGATATCCTATTAGTAGGAAATTACAGTAGGAAATTACTGCTAGTTTTCAGCATTGCAGGATGCATTTATCACAGGATGCAGGATCTTTATACATAATATTTTGTTAAAAGGATATATCCTGATCAAAGATAACAGATTCCTCAAGGTAGTACTTCAGGCCAGTGCTATGTCATCTAGAGTATCGCCTGAGATCTTTAAAGAGAAACTTTATTAACACCCAATTCAATCTCATACTTCTATGAAGTGATGTCAGGGGTGAAGGAAATAAGCTTTCTCCATGTTTTTTGGACAGTAAGGGTTGAGTTACATAATTTTTTGACTTCTACACAATGGTAGTAAATAGCAAAACAAGTGCACACAGGATAGAATTCTTGCATACCCCCTTACAAAAGCTTCTAATAATTTTTTTCCAGCTTCTTTGTTCAAGAATTCTCACTCCTCCATGAAGGTCAGCTGGGCTACTCGAGTAAAAAAAAGTTAAGTATGATTAGTTGGAGAAATGGAGCAGAGAGGGAAAGGAGCAGAGAGCATTTGTTTAACTTTTTTTCAATATTTCTGAGGCCATCTGAGATTTTTACAATGATAAAGTATTTTCAAAACAAGACAATGTAGAAAAACTGCATTATCACCATTAAAGCTGATTGCTCTGTCACACAAACCAACCATCAGTCTAATTTCCACCTCTCTTACATGGAAGACAAACTTGCTGTGTCTCTGGAACAAAAACTACTTACCTTGTGTGACATGAGAAATATCCTCATAATACAACAATAATGCAATACTATGATAATGGCCATAATATTATTCTCCCTTTATCACATCTGGTCGGGGAAAATTGGAAGTCCATAAAATAAATAATGTTTACAGCGGAACTGCCTCACTTGTAATCGGCTTATATGCAATTTACATAAAACTCAGAGTCCCATGCAGTCACTCTGATTATGATATTTAGGAGCAGCAGATAAACACAGACTTCACGGCCAAACATGGCATCCTTGGAGGAAGCCCTGTGACAAACACTGTCAACAATAGAAAAACAACAACAATGCCATCAACAACAACACTGGCCACAGCAGTCAGCATAGTTTTACCTTATATATCACCATGGAAACTCCACTATGACCTGGTGAGCTCAGACTGAACGGTCATCTGATTTATTACTTTTACATCATATCAACATAATTCATGATTCTATACCATGCAAGATTTAGGAGATGTGTACAATAGGTGGACAACAGATGAGGGTTTTCTGAGGAGATACAGTGAGTGCTTTGATACAAGAACTTGAAATGTGTCAGTACAAAAACTCAAAACAATCTTACCTCAACATACGCTTAATTAAAAACCACATTAGATCACACAGCCTTTATTATAATCCACTATAAGCTGTATACAACCGCCTTTTAATCAAGTCACCAAAGTTCTATTCTTAGGTAACAGCTTGACAACTGATACATTCCCAGATAAAGGCAATGAGGTAAAGTCGGAAGCTCTGAAATAAAAGTATGTAGACCTTGAAATGACACCATGGATTCAAGCATTAGTGGAAAACTTTTGCCATTGTGCTCCTACACATACTGTTAGCACCGTGGAGCCTCCTCAAAAAGCTATGTAAAAAAACAGATATCAGATTATCTTGTACAAATCTGATTATACATTAAAGAACCTTTCTCTCCAACTATTATCCAACTAAGTGGTTGTGCTTCTTCTCTGTATCCCTCTTTACGTACAGAGAGGTCCAGAAGGATTTAGGAAGAGGTTTGACAAAAATATGGCATTTACCAGTATGGATTTGCAGTACCCCCATTTTTGGGGACTCAATAGTACTTGGGCAATCAAATGACAAGAAGTTAACTGACCAGGCACAGTCCATGCCCTCATTACTTCAAGACACTTTACTACAAGATGCAAACCACTGTCTGAAATTATGCTACAGGTTATACTGAGTACAAAAGCACCAAATATTTGCAACAATCTAAATATGTGAAGAAATTAAAAAATTCTCAGGGCCTTGGCAAGAATACTGGCAGTGTTGTGTATGAACTTCTATGCAACCATGCAAAATTATAGTGCAAATGTTTGTCCTCCGTAAATAGTCATATGGTTAAATTTCCAATAGTCAAATAATTATAAGACAGTTGGGTCCTTGTAGAATAATCTAATACTTTAGACCAGCTGCTTCAGCTCTCACTGATACACAGAATAGCTAAGCTGGGCTAAGATGAACACCCAGCTGCTTGTGTACCACGTATGTGTACATCATAAAGGAAATGGTAATATTTTCTGCCTTATTCACTGCTACACAGTCTACCCAGTGGTGTTCCTGTCAGTTTGCTGCTCAGACCTGATTTCTGTTGTTGTGTTGTACTTTTCCACAGATCACCTGTCAATCAAACAGCAGGACTACTTGTGATTACCTTTTTCTTGGTTTTCTGATTTGGGATTTTCCACCAATCAAGTTTCTGTAGGTGGCATTTTGTAAACGCTGTTCACTGTTAATACCTAACGAGGGGAAAGGAAAACACTTTCTCCTACACATATTGTCATTGCTTGTTTTGAAACAACTAGAAGAATTTGGTTTATTTTTCTAACTTTTGTAATGTTGCTCCAGTTAAATTACTTTTTGATATGTCACACTGATCCTGTTCTAAATTCCTATGTTCTAGATTTCTTCCCCTAACAGCTTTAATCTGAAATATTTCAGTACTTGAACCAAACTCAGACTTCTTTTGTTGATTTTGACCAGACTTCATAGGTTTTGACTTTGAGCTTTATAAAGTTAGAGATTGAAGAGATTGAATGTTATTGTTTGATCCAAACAACTATTAAAGATACCACCAATTTTCAATACATACGACACATTTAAAGTCTTCTGAATATTTGTGATTTGTGCACTTAAGTTTGCCTAAATTAGAGTTCTATTAGAAATGATAATGTTTTCTAAGTCAAAGTAAAGATCCCTACACTGCAGAACGATCGCAGCAGAACATTTAAGAAGTTGTTTGTCTGTTCCTTACAGATCTTCATCAGGTTTTGTTAAGTGAGCTCCAGAAAGCAGATCAGGCCTCAATATGAAGACACAAACACGCTTATGTGGCTGTGATCTGCTTGATTGGAAGTCAATCTTCTCTCAGACTGGACCAATCAGAGAAGAAAAGTTTAACACTTTGTGATTATCCCTTATGGGAGACAAATTATCTCTCTCTGGAGAAAGCTTTAAAACTTAAAAAACATAAATAATATGTACAAATATTACATCAGAGCTTATTAACATACATTTACATCAAAATGAATACATAGGCAATTTAAACTGACAGACACTGTCACAATTTCAACTAAGCAACTCAGCAATAGAAAATAACCGTATTTATCAGGAGACAAAATGAAAAACATATTATTTGAAAAAAGTTATTGAAATTATTACCTAAATATATTACCTATCAGTGATAGAAAGTAGACATACCTGGCAATGTCAGAAACTATTAATAACAAGTTGTCAAATGTCAAATTACAAAGATAAACACTGGAGATCTGGCAGTATCATCTACCAACACCAACATAAGGCAACAGTATTGTACATGCAGATTCTCATGAAATTAGTCAGAATTGGTTTGGTTAGAGATGCGTGGAAAATGGTGCATAAAGTACTCTTTTGGCTATGAAGGAAAAATAGTATTTATAGTATTGAAAATGCAAAGGCAATCACACTATACTGTGGCAATGAGTGTAAAGATCCGTTAACAGTAAAGTAACATTACCTCCTGTAATAATTTTTGGTCTTGTCCACTTTCAGATTCCACATGTGACTTGAACACAATGGTCAGAATAACATTTTAAAATTTAAATGAGTAAGTATGTGAAATTGTGGAGCTATGTTTTGTTTATTGTATGGCACTAATGTAGCTAATGTTGCTGCTGGCAGAAAAACAGGGTGGAGCTCAGTCATTGTGTGTTTTGGCCATACCTCAGCACCAGCAGGGAGGCATTAGCTAAATCAAACTATTTGAGAGAGAGGGTCAAAAGAGATACTGCATAAAGGTACACCAAACCTTTTTCAGCGTAGCACCATAATAATATGAACCTGAAATTATACATAATATTGCTTCTTTAAGGTGAAATGTTACTGTTCTTATTAACAAAAACCAGTACAATTATGGCTTTCTATCACATACATACCTAGTATCTTATATACCGTGTTGCTGTCTAACCAACATTACTAGTGCATGAATCCTGCCCCCTCCACTGTTAGACATTGTTATAGAATTCACTTTTATCCCATAATTTCCACTCTTGGCAATCAGAAGCTGTCTTCGTAAGAAAAACGAGAGAAAATGTTGTTTCAGCAAATGCCCAAAATTACATTCAACTGCCAAAGCCTTGTAGTGGCTGCAGGAGTAATGTGATGTTATTATAGAGCAACAAAGACCTCACAGTTTCACACGAGAGGTAGCTGCTTATTTCCAATTTCCTACCTACAGTAAATTTTAGCTTCTTCTAACCATGACCACAGTAACAACTGGTTCCATGAGAACAATGGATCCCTTATGTTATCAAATGGTCATTTTTACCGAATTGACAAATGTGGAGAAGGTAATTACACTGAATGCTAAATCAGATCATTATAACAACAACAACAACCGCAACAACAACTGGATAACAATAGATTGGTAACATTCTTCAAATGTTCACACTAAAAAAAGAGAAAACTTCTAATACCAGTGTTCCCAATTCATAGTTTCCATTCCAGCTGGAGGTCAAAACAGGCTTGCAGGCCACTTACTTTCTTACTTATTTCTGTTCCAGATACAGGCCTACAGCCATCAGTACATGCGGTGCCACTCAGTTTGTGTACACCTGCTAGCAAAGCCAAGAGTATGGCATCTACACACTATTACGCTTCTAGCTCCAGTCTGTCAGTCTCCACAGTAACTCAGGCAGCCAATGGTGGGTAATTTAAAGGTGCAGTGTGTAAGACTTAGTAGCATCTAGCCGTGAGGTTGCAAAGTGCAAAGGACCAGAGCACCTACTTGGCTGGCTAATTTCATAAAACACAGTAACATACAGTCCAGTTTTGTGGTACGTAGATGAGTGTGATCAAGGTTTTGCGTTGTCCTGACATCACATATAGCATAAATGTTAATTAGCAGGTGTAAAGAATAAAATGACTTGCATGCGGGGAAATATTATAAGCATTTTAAAATTTGAATTATCCAGTGGGTTAGGTGCCACAAGTTAAACTACTCATTATGTAGTATGAGTAATTTATCTCTAATTTGCATATGAGTAGTGTACATTATATTGACTGCATTCTAATTAATGCATTCTAATCAATGCATTTATGTGTCCATCACTTTTAATTTGAAGCAAGGTGGAGCTATTTGTAACTGCATTATCTACTGTCCCTGGTTAGCGAATTTCCGGAATAGTTATTCAATAAATACTTAACTTGTGGGCAGGGGAGCTCATAGACTCAAATGTAAATTAGGTGCTCCATGCACTCACATCAGTGTTTCATCTCCATGCTTCTTTCTTTCTTTTTTGTTTTGAGCAAGGGGCCACATGAGGATACATTAGCGTTTACTCTACAATAGCGATGTGGTTAATGTGTGCGATCAGATCACAATCCGTCTTGTGATCATTTTACAATTGTATTTAGAGTCCCCCCCTTGTTATCCGATAGCCCAGGATGCTGTTTAATACCTGGTGTAAAAGGGGCCTTAGTGTCCATGAGGAAATTGTTATATATCCTGGGAGTTCAAGAAACAAAGAATCCCACTGTGCCACATATTTTAGCACAACCAATAAAAATGACTAAACTGCATCCTTAGCCTAAAACATCAACAATGTGTTCAATGCATTGTGCATTTGTATTTGCAGTAGTATTTTCTAGGAGCATGGTATGGCTGTAAAAATATTTTTATGTTGATTGCTCCGTCTGACTCTCCTAACATAACGGGGTGTACTAAACACCACAACCTATAGTGAGCTTTTAAAGCCAACCATTCTCATCCCCAAGCTGTAAAAATAGTAATACTTTGTCAACCTCTTTTCGAGTCTTGCACTGATGCTAACGGTTCTGTACCCTTTGGCATCAGACATGTTTTAAAATAGCACCAAATCAACCAACCACTTGATTACAATTGTAAAAAACACTAAGGCATCACTGAGTTAATGTTTGGCATAAAAATGAAATGGTAAAATACAGTAGTTGCCTCCTTAGGGATAGTTCACTACACTGTAGAGATAACAATAACTCTGACGCCTAAAGCAAATTCGATTACCATCCCTGTGCACCTCATAAAGACACAAAGGCATCAGTATGAAATGCCCAAGGACTGGGAATGAGATCATTTTTATTTTTCTAACAGGTATAGCTGTTTTTGATTGAACTGAAAAGTTGCATAAATAAAAATCACAGAAATATATCGCTGTATGATCTAAGCACAGGTTTCTACTCAACAACCAATAAACTCTAAACCAACTGTAGTTGATGGAGGCAGAGCCAGACAAACATCAACTTGAGTAACTTCAACAATTGTTATTTCCACTCCATATCCTTCAAAGAGTCCAAAGGTACTGGGAAGAGTGATCGACCAGTTAGCCAGTTTCCTTGCAATCTGTCAGTGTTAACTCATCCATCCGATCAGATGTGCAGCAATCGGTCAGAGCTTCAAAATTGTGATTAGGTTATTTTTTTTTGTTATCTTATTCACCAAAAGGGTGACAATTTGTATATGTCCATATGTGGATGGGTCCATCTTCCCATTCATTTACACGACATTTTTCCTTTCTTCTTTATTTGTTCCTTCCACAGACACAATAGCCAGCGCTCTATATTATCCTCTATTTAGCCAGAGGAAAACTGTGTTACATTGATTTTTTCCCATCAGTCAGAAAGATGTAGTCACTCACTAGGAGATCAATTTTCACTTCTGAGCATGAATAGACTTTTAAGTCTTTTAAATCAGTTACTTTTTTCTATGTGTGACACGGCCACAGCTTTTGCTTGACAAAGGTTGCTAGAACATCTGCATTTTATTGGTAATTATAGACCATCTTGTGCAGCAATCAACAATCAGAGTTCATCGTGGTCCACTGAACACAGATGAGGTGATAAAACATCACGGCAACTAGAGAAACTCGCAGCGAGGAGTAATCTGCCTTCGGGTAATGCATTATAGATTCAATTTATTTTCAATGTAAAGTGAGTAGACAAGGCGGGACACAAGAAGAAAATGACATCCGCTCTTAATTGACCATTGGTGGAGATGTGCAGTGGTGCATGTAGGCCAGCATCAAGGAGTGTTCAAGGCTACATCAGTGATTAGACTAGCTGCAAAGAGTTCAATTACTCACTTCTTCCCCCTTTTCCCACTCTTGGTTCTGTTGAATGTTTATGTGATCACATTAGTGCCAGATTTACTTCATGTGAACCAGTCTACACATAGTCCACTTGAGTTTGAGATTGTCTATAACTTAAAATCAGAGTCGCCCATCTCTATCATTTTATGTGGATGTGACCAGAGCATATGAGCGGAGTAGAGCGGTGAGAATTTCTGAGCTCACTGAGGTGTTCCCCTGCTTAAAGCCGCACAAGGCTGCTCATTACCCAGATTACATCCCGCACCCAATCCCTTAAAAAAAGGGGGTAAGATTATTCTGGTCTTGGGCTTGCTTCAGGCTCATGGTTTGAACAGAACCAGAGCAACACAGACAGAACATGCTTGCACTCTGCTCACATGTTCTGGATGTGATGGTATCATCTCAGCTGATTATTGGCCACAACAGCTGATTGCGGCTTCAACACATTCCACCAAATCTCATTGCAATACTGCCATTTGTATTTACTGAGATTGTTTTCCTGGAAAATATGGATGATGTTTGTGCCAGCAGGTTAATGGTCAATGGTAACGTGTTGTACTTGTGGCAACTTCTAGCAGAGAATATTAACAAATGAGCAAAGGAGTGGTTGGTGATGTTGGATGATTTATTAAGTAATTCAACATAAATAACCATTTAGCTAGAACTACTTCAACTCAATAAAACATCATTTGAGCTTGGCAATCTGGTTGCTGTTCAAACCCACAATGCTTCTGATGGCTGTAACAACAAATATGAGGGTTGGAAACAGAGCCTTGGTTAATGTTGTAAGTTCTAAAAGAAGACAAGATGTCAAAATAAACTGCTAGACACAGGTCATACTGCATGTGTGCTCTTTGAGCAGCTGAAGTCTAATCTGGTATAAAAGCACTGTTAAACTACCTACTGAACAGTGTATTTTACTTTCATGCACACAACCGGAGACACCAGACATTTAATAGTTAGTATATGGAAATACAATTTGTATTGTTGTATAATATACTTTAATAGACTACAGCACAAGGAACACCCATGATATAAGTCAGTAAATTTCAGTGAACAGGTTTGGTTTGACGTTCGTCATTCTGCCTGTCTGTCTTGCGCTTTGTTGTTTTTCTTCCATTCAGCTGCTCTGCCTCTGCAAAGACAGTGTCTGTCTGGATTGGCGGAGAGCTAAATTGCTCAGCGTGAGCTTGGTCACGGCTCAGCTCTTCTCGAGATAATGAAATGACAATTAATGGGAAAGCTGTTGCCTTTCGCCTATTTGTTCACTCGCTCACTACAGAGCAGCTGCATGCAGGGACAGACAGAACAAAAACCAATGCAGTCATGACAGATTCTGGAAAGTGCCCAGCAATCATTTTCGTATTGAACAACTTCAGATATGATGTTGAAAATCCATGCAGATGTAGAAACATTAAGTTAAAGGCTGCCTTGACAAAATGTGATTCCATGGAATTGCAATTTTGTTATCAAGTCTCCAGAAATATCTTTTCTCATAGATGTCAAAATGCACTGCAGGTTGAGTTCACATGGAGCTTTGAAGCTATGTCAACCATGTAAACAAGGTACAGTATATCCTTTATTAACCCAGTGACACTTAAGTCAATACATTATTTACTTTAGCCAGGGGCCTACATAGCAGAGAGCCACACTGAGCTCTGGCCTACTGAGGTAGTCCCCGACAGAAAAACAGAATGCACACATACTTCCTCGAAAAGAAAGAGCCAAAGCACGCCCTTGGGCATCTCATAAAATGTTTTTCCAATACGTGCTGTGAAGTGGAAATTCTAGCCAATCCAAAAACTACAGGGAAAGAAAAAACGTACAATTTCTATTTCGTTTCTGGCTGCAGTTGTTGTCCATTAATGCGTTTCTCCCTCTAAGTCAATGCACTTGTAGGATAAAATTGCATATTCATAACCATTATCTCTGGAGAAGTAACATTCGCTCATTGAATGGGACTTATATATGTGTTTTTGTAAGACTGCAGGCAAGCATTTTATATTTTCAGTCTCTAAACACAGTTAATTTAACTGAAGGCAAAAGCTGGTAAAATATGACATGAAATTACATCATCTCTGTTATTCTGCTAGTGGGGGATATGATAAAGCTGTGTAATCTAGTTAGCACAGTCCCTGTTTGCAAGGATGATCAAACTAAGCTTCTTCAGAGTGCATTACAATGCAAAAGCTCAGTTAAGTACACAGAATTAAAGCAGACCAAAGTGAATGCAAGCCAAAAGGTATGCTGGGGAATGGCAAGGTTCTCTGTACCTGGTACTGGTTGGCCTTTGCAAGCTCCTGATTGGCTGATTCCACGTTGGAGGATGTAGTCTGGATGTAATCTTCAATGCTGTCTGAGAAAACAAAAGAACATTAATTTATTTATTGCAACATACAACAATGTGATCAGGTGGCACTGCACTGCTGTCACAGCCAACATTTAACTCACACATACTAGTAGTGTTACTGTACATTTCTTAGTAATATAAACATTATGTTGCTGTCATTACATACACACACATCTTTCAAACTGCGTGTCCCCAAAGTCGTAGTACACACCTTCCGTTATAAATGTATTTTCTCCAATTTCAGTTGAATATAAATTTCTTAACAACTATCGACCCGGCACTTAACACAGCAGTATCACTTGTCCCTGTTTCTGGATGCCAGATTTGTGAGCACAGCTGTTTTTTCATAAGTCACTGTTTAGGCATAATGCAACCAGATATTTTTTGCTAATATCCAGGTTTATTTTATTTTGATTTCCATTGATCATTCTTGTTATTTTGTTCTCAAAGCATTCCACTATGTAATGAATAAAGATTTTCAACTGGAAGATTTCAGTTTATTTTACAGAATTTGACTAACTTTTTGTCTGGGGCCATTATAAATTTAACTTTTTGCCCACACATTTCATCAGTCTCACCTGTAAGATTGTGTTGAGCTAATGAACAAATGCTAAACATGCAAAACTGAGATGTTCAGCAGGTGCTATTTATCAATTTATCTGTCTAAGCATGGAGCATTTAGCACCTTTAGCACACTTTTGAAACAACAAAAATAAATAAATAAATAAAGTGATTAATAAATATTTTAAGAATTTTTAACAGGTGCAGTTAGGTCAGCTTAGTAGTGCGGTGTGGATCCTTACAGCTTTGTCTTTCCCCATCATTTGAAAAGGGTAGCAGATCAGCTGTGGATCTAAAGTTCTATCTACACAGACAGTGTAGCAGTAGCAGCACATTAGCAGAGAAACAGTAGCAGCTTCTGCCGTCTGTGAACGTAAAATACAAACGGCCACGCAGTGAGTGAAACAGTGGCTTATTCAAAATTCTATATTTTAGTTAAGAGTTCAGAGATGAGTTGACACATAGTCATGCTTTTATTCATCCTACAAAGGATGAATAAAAGCTGAAAAAAGTTGAATTAGATCTCTGCAAAAACATAAAATCTATGAAAAATATTTATTGATTTATTTAATGTTTTGACTTGTTAAACCATTTAGTAATTGCTCTAGGATCACCTTCTGGCAAGTTATAATAACATAATCATATGGGAAAATATGAAAAAACCATGAAAGACCCTCTAAGATTTCCAGTGACACCTTCTGGACAAATTAACTATACAAAATACCAATACCAATACCAAAATATACAGATCTGTAGTACATTACAATATTAAATAGGAACAAACACACAGAATGTACAATCCCAGAATATTTTATTCACCCTGAAAAACAAAAGGAATGCACTCTTTTGATACAAATGAATACATTTTTAACACCTCTTTTGTGTGTTGTGCCAGAGTTTGTGTCTGCCTGCTAAACCAACCTTGACAATTGTGCATCTTGACTCACAGGCTTTAATATAGTGTGTCCTTAGCCGGCATGAATAGGCCATAAAAGCACTAATCCTTCCTTCTCGAGTCTATTCATGTTTTTGTAATACCTGCTGCTTTTGCTACAAACGCCTCCACGGCACAATCACATATTATTCATATCCGCCACTACACCAAGAAAAGCTTGTTCAGAAAAGGCCGAAGGCAATTTCAGAGTATCTTTTTTAAATGAAGAGAGGTCCATTATTGTATGGCTCTGTAATGATCAGATTGGACTTCTGCTGTGGTATAATGTTGTGAACTCTGCAGGAGGAAATGAACATGGGTTGTTCAAAATTGGTGGTTCATTTCAAGTATAGCTCATTTTGTTCTTGACAACATTAATATCTATTCCAAATAAAACCTTTGCATCACTAGTGCAGATTCTCAAATACTGGGTAGTACCCAAACTCTTTCTGCTTGTTGGTCAGCCATTTTGTTTTCCAGTGTTAAAATGTTTATAACTACTGTTTTAAACATTTTCTAAGAAATGATGTGCAAATGTAAATGTTGTGTCTCAGTTCTAGAAAATTTCTGTTGTTTTACTTTGGTTTATTTGCTTCATGACCTGCAACCCTGCCACCTAAAGAACATTATATAAAAAACAGGTTTAAGTGTAAGTTCTCATTTCAAATAAACAGGGATCTGTAACATAAAACCCCACAGCAGCCACACACCAGACTGCCGTGCAGCCTAAGCTTAGCTGCCATTTTTACTACCATCACTTTATCAAAACAGACATGACAAATTACACACATAATGTAGACCTGTAGAGTTATCATGAATTTAACTTAATTCACTACTGCCATTTGAGAGCTGACCATTATTTGAACATTGGCCTGTCTAATTTTTAACAGCCATCAAATCACTTTCATCACACCGGAATGTGAACAACTTTGGTGATATAACATATTCAATATACAATTCAATTTTATCCAAGTTATCATTAAATGCTTTTTTGTGATCAATATTTAATTATCTTTGTCCATGTATATCATACACTGGTGAGCACTTTGCAGCAGAGTGTGAAGTGGCTGTGATGAGAGTCATCACCTCTACAATCATGGTTCTATGCCTTAAAACAGTGGATTGCTCCCTTTGATTTGGGAATGAGCTGATGGCCAAAGTTAAGGAGTTCAAGTATCTTGGGGTATTGTCCATGGTTGTGGGTAAAATGGAGCACTGCCAGGCAGATTAGTGCAGCATCACTATTAATGCAGACTTTGAGCTGGGAAAACTTTACCTGTCAGTTTACATTCCAACTCTCATCTATAGTCATACGTTTTGGATTTGACCAAAAGAATGAGACTGTGAATACAAGTGGCTGAAATGAGTTTCTTCCATAGCCTGTCCTCTGAGGAACTGTCCAAAGATGCTCAATTATCAGCAAGAAACTGGAACTAGAGCTGCTACTCATTTGAGTTAAAACCAGTTGACGTAGTTTAGAGATATCCCATTAAGATTAAGGATACAAGTAAAAGTACGTAATGAGTACATGCCAAATACTAATACAAGTACTTAATATCATTGCAGTTGCAGCATCTTTTATAATAAATACTGCAATTACCGGAAAAGTGCATTACCTTGAAATACTGTAATCAGATGCTGTTCATTTTCTTAGAAAGGAACCTATTACTCACATCCAAAAATCTACATAAAACTTGACAGTTAAACAAGCATAGCACTACCACCCCATTTCAACTTCCATGAGGGACTAAGGTAAGACGCAGTGTCTGATTATTTTGAGCTTGATGCCCAACATATAAGCAACACTGCAACACACTGCACCACCCAAACCCTCATTAACAGCCAGTTGAACATCCTTTATCATGTTTTTGGCATTGTCTTGGAGTACTAGAACAGAATGGCCCACATCTGGAGCATATCAAAAACCCCTGCTATGGCCTGGCTGGTGTGGCAGACCCAGAATTGTTTTGCTTGTAATATGTTTCATTTTCATTTTTCTTATCAAAGTCACGCACCTTCGATAAAATGATGATGACAGCTGAATTAGTTTGCTGGCATTAGCAGACTTGTTCTGTGTGTTAAGTTAACACTTAAATATCTCATATCATACAACTGACATTTCTCAGATATCAGAGAAGTTTTACAAGTACAAGTATGAGTACATGAGGGCAGTATTGGACCCGATACCTGATCGGGACAGGCATCCGTATCGTGACATCCCTACTTCTGGTAAAGGTATTCTTGGGATATCCAAGTGATTAGAGAACCAAGGGTAGACCCAGAATATGCTCCTGAGATAATGTATCTCACTAGGCTGGAAACACCGTGAGATTCCACTAGAGGAACTGGGTAACATTGTTCAAAAGAGGAACATCTAGACTATCTAGCTGAACCTGCTGCCAGCACGACCATACTATGGGAAAGCTGATAATGGAATGGAACAATGAAACACGAATATCTGCTTTAGTGTGACATAACTGGTTGGGCTGATGCTACAGATAGAACATATACTTGAAAGTTTCTGTGCAATACAGCAGCTTGTGATTAAGTGTAATTTAGCTTATACTTTCTCTTTACAATAATTGCTGTCACTAGGAAAATAAAGAATTTTGTTTCAATTTGCAAGTAATGAATATGAGAAGCTGCATACTGGTGTTTCATGCTTCTATTCAGCTCACAAATAAATGACAATCATTCATTCATTCTTTGTTGTCAAGCGTGTGAAATAAAAGAAAGATACAGGTTTAGTGTGACCACTTCTACGAGATAGATATTTAGCCATACACTAATTATTTAACAGGAAACATATACAGTACTGTTATTCAGTGGTGACCATGGACACATGGAAAACTTTAACAGTATAAAGAAAACTAATGTAAAAGCATTTGGGAAATAAGAAAGGAAAAACTACTACTTCTTCATTATGTGCCTAATTTATTATTCTAAATGTTAGCCATGCCATGAAGAAGGAAGGGAAAAATAAAGCAGGTATTCCATTCTTGTAGAACTGGGGTAAGCCAGTCTGACTCTAAAGGGTATTTAAAGGGCATCTACATTAGCTTGATTGAAGGCAGCAGACAAAAGGACACTCTACAACAAAAAGGCAGCAATTAGCACAAGTTATTGCTCCCCATTCCTTCCAGAAAAACCTCATCACCCACTTACACACACACAGATCCACACCTGCGCATAGGCTTCACACCTAAGTGTTAGAGCACCATAAAGCTGGAATATCCATAAAGTGTTCAGCTCTTTTCCTTTGTATCCCTGTTTTATGCCCTTATACAGAACAGCTAACAGCCGAATAAACCTCATGGAATGAAGGTCATGGGACAAACAAACACATTAGTAGCAGAAAACTGTATTAGACTGGTGTTCAGCTTCTTCAGCGTCCTTAGCGTCCCATCTTGTCAAAGCTAGCATGGTAATTTGTATTAATATAGTAATTGGGAGTTATTGCATGTTAACGCATGCTGCTTTGCTACTCTTCAACTCCTTTGACCCACTGGCAAATTATTACAAAGTGTGCTCAATGTTTGCATTGGATTAACCAGCACAACTGTTTTAAAGTCAACAATTTGTAGTTGAGTGTCGAATTAGTGTTTAGCGTCTCTAAAAATAAGACTTTTACATCCTTTTTATCTACATTAAACCCAATATGGTGTGTGCGTCAGTGAGTCCTTGGAAATATGTGATATTATCATGCTATATGAAAATAAGTGAATTATCTGTTTAAAGTTCACAGTTGACACTCTGGGGTCTGACAGGATGTTATTATGAGTTCCAACTAAATTATGGGTGAGTAGTTTTAATTTTAAAGCATATGTATGGTGATACTGCATTCAGCCAATACGATGAAAAGACCAGAACTAACAATCATTACACACAATTATGTTATTATAAAGCCTAATATGCTTTATTCCTCAGTAGCATACAGCTCCGTCGTTATGCAATTAACACATAAATGCTCCACAGTTGCACTAATTGACTTGTTCCTTTCTTAACATTATTACTGGCATTATTGCAGTAAAAGTTCACTCTTACCATTATTTACGCAAAGCATCATAAGGACGCAGTACTTGTCTGTCTACAAGCTGCCAAGGCACCAAAAACACAGTGTATGGATGTAGCATTCAACCTCAGTGGTTTCACTGAGACAGTCAACACACAACAGCTTTTTCTTCAATCACAGAGAGCTCAAACACATTAAATGCACTAGGATCACAGAGAACAGCGTTACAACAGGGTAACTATGCGATTTTTAACAGAATCCAACCTAATAAACCCATAACAATAGCTTTAAAAGTTTTGCACCATGTGTCTAGGACATCCAGACTCTTCTGCTGTGTAACTAGCAGACAATTTCTCCTGCTCCCACAAGTGCTACGCCTAGGCTGTGGTGGACGGCCAGAGCCAGAGGAGGGACTATGACACTGCTACCTTATATGTTGTGCTCTAAATAAAAAATCCTGAATGCTCTATTCTTGGGATGGATCCTACAAAACAAGAACATGTAAAAAAATGCAGGGGGTACACTTGTAACCTGCTTAGTGTGTGTCTACATAAAAAGTGAGAAAGTGAGAGAGTAGACATAACACTATTGTTGTTTTGTCATAGACACAGTGTGTTCCCATAGACTCCTCTCCATACTCTTTGCACACAAGACGCATCAGCGTGACCGAACAATCGCCATGACACAGCCAGTATAGACACAATACGCTGCTTATGTTACGCTGGTGTAGACACAGCATAAAGTGTTGCGTAGGCCACCAGAGGCTTATCATTTATCTGGACCAGATATTCACTAGAACCAAGACAGTATTAATACACTGCTTCCACTTTTTATTTTTATTTTGCTAAGTAAGCCAAACATCCTGATGTACTGCAGATGAGCTAACTCTCCTGCAGCCAGAGCTTAAAGCGTTTTTCAGCTGAGAGCTAAACACAGTAACCTCAATTTGAGAAGTCATCTGTCTCATCACACCTTTCACCTCTTCTTAGAATGGATGTACAATCCAATCACAACAGTATTTTACCGGCATGTCTCTTTGTCTTCGTGGTTGTTTGACATTATTTAGTAACAGTCAATTCTCCAGTGAATGTAATGATGGAGCCAGACATAGCTGATGGCAGCTGTGTGACCCAGCAGCGAAGCCTCTATATCTGTCCCATATCTGTGTGCTTAGCTTCATTCTTTCTGCCAAGTCTAAATCACTGCAGGGTGCAGAGAGCCGTTTACAGGTATGAGGGTGTCTAAATGGATTTTCTCCAACAGGCTACTGTTTGTAGAAACTCGCAGCATTTTTCTTCCCATCAAAGAATCTGCCAGCATGGCTGTGAGGTGGAGGTTAAAGTTCTGCCCAGCAGACTTTCTGGTGTTATTAATCAAGCACATCAAATTAAAACATGACCACAGAGGTTATCGGTGCTAATTGAGTCAGGAACAACAATGTAAACAATATTTAACACACACACACACACACACACACACACACACAACATACCTATGGCGTCTCCTTGTTCGTGGACCATACTTGCCAGATCCTTCATGATTTGACTGACGTCCAGCATGTCTCTCTATGGAGAAAACACATAAATGCTACTGTTACATTACTGTTATGTTCTGTTCTGAGAACACCTTATAGACACAGGACACACAAAATGATAACAATAGTCAAAGTGTTTCATGTGGACTGCTGTGGTCTGGGTGTTGCCTTTTTTAAGTTGTTGACAGCTTTGCAGGTTAGATGGTGTAGCTACTGTGGTCAAGCAGAACACAAAGCAAAGGCTTGATTCTGTACAAATGCACAATATACAGTTGGGGTAGTGTGTAGCAGCTGGCCAAAAGTAAAACTGGTCATAGTGTATCTGAAGACCTGAATCCTGGACATCAGCTGAAGCCTACTGAACAAAATAGTAATTCTAATTTTTGTTGTTTATAAAATAATAAAAAATGACCTTATCTTAGAGAGTCTTGGTATTAGTCTAATGCAGTCTCAGACAAACAGCTACTTTTTTTTCCATTGTGCCAGCAGCAACTGTTTCTTGTATGACTTTATCAGTTTCTCACATTGTTGTGATTCTGATGTTGATTTACTAGTGTGCTGTGTGCTGTGAATCATTATCCTGAGGGATGAACCAGTCTTGACCAAGCTTTAGCTGCCGGACAAATGGTCTTACATTTGCTTCTAGAATACTCTAGTATGCAGATGAAGATTGAGACCTCTGTTTTAAATAAACCATACTTGTAATATTTTATTTTACATGCCCTGCGAGGGTAGGGTCTGAAATGTAACTCTTGTTTTCTTTCTTTTTCTTTCTTTCTTTCTTTCTCTCTTATGTATCCACTAATCTAGCATTAAGTAAGACACAAGCTTTGGTGACACGATACAACTACTAAAGAAATATGTATAGTTAGCAGGATTGTTATTTTACGACAACATTGATTACATTTGCTTCATACTTTCACTAGATCTGGCCGCAAACCAAACTGGGCTATACAGTGTTTCGTAAAGGACTTCCTGCAGTGGCTCCATTTTCTAAAATCATGCTCAGACGATATGATTCTACTTGTAAATAGGCACAGGTAACTTGTTATGAAGGTTAATATACCACATGTGGACCTACAACATTGTACATTGTACTATAAAATTTGTTTGAAAATGAAATGGTGTTTCTTGCAGTGCACTGTGCTTCCACCCATACACCCCAGCCTCCTCCCCATGTGAATATTATAGCAACAACTGCAGCTATTGCTTCTGTCAGATAAAGTGGATTAGATTCTATCAAATTACCACATGTATTAATGATAATACACATACTGCTCCATTGGTAGGTAATAGGTGCTATAATTAACAGTAAATATGGACAGCTAGATTAAGCTGAAGTGAACTTTTGCTTAGGAAATTACTGATACAATGTAATTAGTTTTGTTTGAGACTTGTTCGCGTTACTCTCATATTGTTCACATTACTCTCAGATTGTTCACATTATTATCTACCTTGTTAGTGTTTGGATAAGTGTGCCTGTCACTTTAATTGCCTAATTCAGTGGGTTTGTGTTTAATAGTAAATGCTGTGTGCATTGCTTGACTAAAAGTTAAAAAAGAGCAAAGTTTTTGTTCAATTAATGCTGACATGCTACAAAGTAAACTAGTGCAGATACGGTTGACCGCAGCTAATTCTCCAGTCCTCTAGCTTTGAGTCTGCACTCAATGTTTCAGCTCAAAGCAATATGAAAGCTTATAAAACCTCTGTCTATCTCCTGCTCACAGGTTCCCTTTTCCTCCATTATGGCTCTGTGCAATCACAGCTGCGTTTGTGTAGCCTAACCCACTGGGCCATCCATCACAGGTGGCAGAGATTGCTGTGGAAACTGGCAGCAGTCCTGCCACTTGGCAAAAACTATTTGAACGGAGCCAAAATGGCCCCTGGCAATCCTTGTGATGTTAAAGACTTTTTTGCATTCATCTTTGGGCAATACTGTCTATCATGCTGTAATAGAATAACAAATTTATTTTACCTGGCAAAGCATTGGGCAATCAGGACTCATTTCATCATAATGACAGAACAGTGTGTAACCAATTTAGCAAACAGTGTGTGGAGGTGAACAGGCAGGAAGAGACCCACACACACACACACACACACACACACACACAGGGAGAAGGCAGAGATGTGATGGGTTGGGACCCCTGCCTGAGGGGCTCAGTGGGTGGCCAGGCTTTAGGCCAACACTCTGCCCTTTTCCATATTTCATGGGCTTTAAATTCTGCTCATGGCCACACTAACAGCCACTGGGTATTGGCATTGAGCTGGGAACCAGAAGCGGAGATTTTCCTATTATGTTTCCAACAACAGGTTTACTACAGGATGCTTCCTTCTCCCCCTTGATAAGTATATATCAGCATTGCCCGAAGGTAGTTTCTACTTCATTTCTTGTGTTGACCTGATTGTGTGCAGGAAGAGGAGGCAACATATATAGTTACACCTCTGGTTTGGTTCACTTGGTCTGGACTAGAGACAGTTATTGTATAATTAATTTTCAGTTCAGTCTGCTGGTCACACACAGTGTGTGCAAAATCTAAACTACAAACTAATTATATATATATACACATGTAGGTGGCGACAGAAGTGGCTAAATGTAACCATGAAGGCATGACTGATGGGTGGTCACATCACTTCTCCCATCTTTGCAGAGGACTTCTGAAGCTCTGTTATAGTGGACATCAGGTTCTTGGTCAGGTCCCTGACCAAGGATCTTCCTGTGTGGTTACTCACTTTGGCTGCCCACTCAACTCTTGTCATGATCACCAGAAAGACTTCCGGTATAAGGACTCCTCCCGTTTACTCCCTACCTGCTCTTCTGTCAACTTCACCTTCATCATCTGAATCATTTTCACCTGTTGTTATTGAATGCACCTGTGTTACCTCGCCTCCTTTTAAGCAGTGGCTCTCCAGCAATCTAATAGATTGTCGTGACTGTTGTGCCTGACTCTCCAGCCTTCTTGCCAGTAAAAACATTGAAAACTTGAATTACCTGTGTACCGAACCGGACCTGTTGTTGCTGACTTCCCCTCTGCATCGCCCTCTCAAAGACCGTGAGTTTTTTCTCTGACTGTCTACCTCGTATTAGGACCTTGTTTTTCCCCTGGATTCCTGTCTCTCTCTTGCCACTGTTTGTTATACTTACTGTGGACAACGGAGAGTTGTGGAACAACTACTCTGTTCTTGTATTACAACTCTCAGCATAAACTGAACCCTCATCTGTGTGCACACGAAGAGGAGGCTCTCCTGTGATGTTTTCTGTCTAAACCTACTGTTGCTAAAGTTCCCCAGCTACATACATACATACATAAAGCTTTTTTTTTTTTTTTTGTACTAATTCTGTGCTGGCATTTTAATTCATTACTTACTTTTGCGAGTGTGAGTTTCCCACCCTCGCTGACAACTCTAAGACTTGCAGCACTTCCAGACATCTTGGAAGTCTAAAAATGATTTTATAATTTTTACTTCTGATCCACATTTGAACACGAAATGTCATTGTGTCAGTCTACACAAAATACATTGGACTCTAGTTAAGGTCTTGACGTGCAGTGTGATTGGTCAGATCTTACATACAGTGCTAGCTAGTTCAGCTAGCGGGACTACATACAGACCTTCGCCACAATTTGTTATACAACAACGGATTTGAATACTTTTATAAAAGATAAAAAATTCAGATTTTTAAATTTGAAAAGAAATATGTAAAAATCCCAACCACAGTAATCTACTATGGTACAATGTTGGGATACAATGCAGAATTTAATTTTTGCAGTGGTACTGCAGTGAACTATGGAACAACGGAGACATATTCATTGTTCATCATCCTTTCCTGAATCTAAGAAACGGATCTGAATCATACGAAGACATTAAAATGATATTTGTGAATCCCTATTTGTGAGGTAGGTTCAAGCTTGGTGTAATAAATAATCCTAGCTTGCACACGACAGGGCACAAGGACCATTTCCAGATTTATTTTCAATAGTTCATTTTTAAATGGCCCCTGCAGGCTTATTTTAAATTGTGTTTTCATTTCAATAATTTTTAGACAGGCTAATGTTCCAATTAAGTCTGATAACACTAACCTGTAAATCATTGTGTTTACAGGCAATATGCAGGCTGTTACTTGGCCTTGTTTTAGATTGTAGTTATGGAAAAATTAAGTTCTCTCACTATATTAAGTTGGTTTTGTCTGGTTTAACCATGTGGCTCATTGTGGCACAGACTATATCAATTTAAATTTTATGACAAAGATTAAACATGTCATTTTCTGTGTCTGATTCACAGTAATTTATACAGTCTACTTTATTGTAGAACGACAGTTAAAAACTGTTAATATACACTAGAATATAGCAGTACTGTACATACACAGAAACAATAGCTACAGTATACAACTATAAACATATTAAATGTAAGGGTACTGTAATAAGCTTTAACTTTTAAAATGACAGTAACTGTAAAGATGCAGTAGAATGCGAGGAACTCTAGCTACTAGTTTACTGCATTTTTACAGGTCATTTTCTTACAGTTTTGATGATGACAATGGCATTTTTTCCCCACTTTAACTACAATGCACACACACCAAAAAAGTGATATTGGGAAAACTGCGACTTCTGAGTGAATGGCTACAGAAAGTGAGCCACTGACTCAAAGTAAAAAAAGGAACATCACAGAGATGCAGAGAAAGAAAGGGCGAGAGATCCTTGTATCTGGTGCTTAGCTCTGTCAAGCAGGCTGCACAGCCCACTGTGATTCTGTGTGTCCTGTCAAATATCTGCCTTCCTCCTCAGCCATGATTGGTTCAGTCCTGCGGCTGACTTGTCAATTTATTTAAAACTTTATTTATCTGACAAAACAGTACAAAGATTTTCAGTCCTTTCACTGGTCAATGTAATTATGCTTTTAATTATTATATTAAATATAAGCAAATTTGGAGTTTGGTGATGCAAAACACAAAAAAGGATAGTGAGTGAGTTGTGTTTACCACAGTTTTATATCACATTTCAAACATTTGCTAGCAGAATATTTGCCCATTCCTGCTAATACCAGAGAGTCTATGATCGCCATTGTCTGATTTATTTATTTATTTATTTACTTATTTATTTTTTTTAAGGAGACAGTATCATCATATAACATCCCAAAACAAGTTCAGAACATGTTTTCTACTGCCTCAGCCGATCTGACATGAGGATCAGGGTCAACTTGGCTGCGTATCTGCAAAAATTGATGAATGACTTCCTCCCTGCAGAAGAGACTTTCAGGTTGCAAACTACAAACAAGGTTAATCGGAGAAGACAGAGAAAAAAACATTGTTTTCTACTTTTGTCAGATAAACAAAGGCTCAAGTGGATTTACAAATTACAGATTTGGAAACTTTTCTGGGAATAGGATATTTTTTACTTTATCTACACTCCAAGCAACATCAGCCTAACACCATCAGGTAAGCATGAAGGTGAAAGTGTGATGATCAGGGGAGGTTGTACAACTGGTTTTCTAACTCCCAAATCATGTCAGCTTTATGTTAAGGAACAGAAATACAGTGTTTAGTTTAAGTTATTCACCAAGCTGCATGATTGTGACTGGTCAGTGATTCGTCATTTTTCAGCGGTGTGTGTCTAAATGCACTTTTCCCATTGGAAAGGAAATGTAAATCCTGTTTAAGCAATTACTAGAAGCTATAGGCCTGATGTACTAGGTTCCAAGTACTTAGTACTTTGCGCGCTGCTGAAAACTGCGTCTTTCGTCTTTGGACTTTTTGCTTGTGATCTACTAAGACAAGACACAATTTACAACAGACGGAGGAGGCAAACATGGAGGAGGTGGCTGTAGAGAGCTCTGCATGTTTCACTGGTGTCTGTCATGGAAAATTTGGAGGCTGACCATACATATATATGCTCATGGAAAAGGAACATTCCTCAAAATGAATAAATCGTTTACTGATCCTTCATTCACAGACACAGTCCTCAGCATGTTTATAATTATTTTTTTGGCATGATTTTGTTTACGAAAACCTTTAATAAATCAGCCTTGTTTTTCTTTAAATTTATGAAGAGTTTCTCTGGAAACTGGAACAGCTTTAGTGGTCAGTGTCTGACCCTGACTGCTCCTCCTCCTGCAAATGCAAAAAAAAGAACTTCTTATAGGGATCAATAAAGTGTCAGAAAACTTTTGCTTCATTCCACAAATTCTTATGATGCCATTAAGCCATACTCGTCCTCAGCACTGGCGCTCACCTCTGCAGGTCCTCTGACACCTCCTGTCAATCCTGCCACTGTTGTTATTGTGTGTGACTGATGAAAAGAACATTCTGGAACAAATTAAAGGCTCAGAGGGTCTCTATATTTTCATGAGACTAAAATGTCAGACAGTGATTCAGACATCTGTTCAATCTGACACTTGGGCCACTGAGGAGACAGCAAAAACACAATTAAACTTGAGGCTAAAAAGAAAAAAAACAACAAGCCTGCCAGCAGCATCTGATTGACATCAGCACTGCATGGCTTACATTTCTCCACTCATAAGGATCTGGCTGATACTAACACTTGTGGGAGAGACTGCAGCTTGATCCTAAGGTTTGCAACCAGCAGATCTAGTCAAATTTGCAAGGCACAGTTTGATACCTTATAAGTTATCAGCACAATGAAGATGGTTTACAATGTGGCACCTGACAGTGAGCGGCAGGGATTAGAGACATTGCTGAATAAAGCACAATTTAAAGATGCAAGCGGCACACATGCTAATATGTCATGCAGCCTTCCACTGCAGAGCAGTCATGAGACAGCATGGAGGTTTCCTCTTGCACCTGCAGAGGGAAGTGTGGCACAGCAGAGCGCTCCTATCAGCCTCTATCAGGTGACCCGGCTCTGGTAATAAGAGCTCATTAAGTATGTAAGTCAGCTACAAGAGGGGAAGGTGCTGATAGAAAGTACGACCCTAAAGAGGCGTCTGGGAGATTTCAGGCATTTTCACACCTTGCTCACTTGGAGAAGTTACTTGGAACTCTTAAAACGCTCTCTCCCACTTAGTTTGCTTCTTTTGGCCAAATGAGTGCACAGCAATCAGAGCGAGACCGTTCTGAGAGAGAGGATGAGAGAAGCCTCTCACCTCTTTCTCTAAACCAAACTGATGCCTCTTCTGGACTCTGAATGTCATCCGATTGTGATCAAACCACAGCAAGTCTCTCTATGTGATTACATTCATTCATATAAATAATACTGATATAAGCCGTGCACCAAAGCTCAACTTAAAAGGATTTCTCAACCACTGCTGCACTGTCATCCTGTTTTTAGATCCTGAAATTTCCTGCAACAGCAGTAGTCTGGTGTGTTTCTGTTTCTGACAGTGTGAATTATAACACATTGCAGTGTTTATGTGTTATGGTTTGATTTAACATTTCAGCTGTCAAAGTCATTGTGAAAAAGAGTGATGGGCACTTAACAGTTTGCATGAGTCAGTTGTGAAAATGCTGCAGTTATTATTAAATAATAATACACATAATAATAAACAATTTATATAATTAATATTAATACATTTTTGTCCACTTAACTCTTCGCAAACATCAGAGTTGTTTAGCTGTAAGCTGTTGTGTATCTCAGGTGTAGAGTCTAGTTTTGGGAACACATCAACTGACTTTGTCATGTTGATTGTGATTTGGCAACATTCAGTGACGTATCCACTCTCCACAGGCACATTAGTCATAATTCACTGTCAACGCTTGTCATTTCAAGTCCCCTCTGTTCCTGCTGCATACTGGCAGATCCATAGCCCGTGAGGGGAGAAAGAATTTCTTGACTATGTGCTGAGCAGCTCGGTGCCACTTTGCGCTTACATTAAACTATGAATACAAATCAGTCTGCAACTCTGGATGAGCTCATGACGAACTATGCAAAGTATTTATACAACAATCCAGACATCCTATATATTTAGATCACATGGGCTGCAACAGAGAGAGTAGAGGTACGTATGAAGACAATACCAGCATTCAGATGGTTACTGATTAGAAAGCCTCAGCACAGGGAAGTGTGTGAAAACAAAGGATTCACTGTCTCCTTAACAATACAAGTGGGCACTCAATCCTGAGATATATGCACCTCTTCATCACCTCCACCCCCACTACATATGGACTATATAGGACTGAGATGTAACTTCGAATTTCTAGCATTGCATGCTATCTCTATAATGAAACCCCTCCAGCATATTACATATAGAAGTAACTTCAGCTCCCCTGCACCTTGAGCATTTCTTCTGCTTTCCTATGTGTTTTTTCTATGAATCACTTAGAAGACAGGGACCTGCTAACTTTGCTAACTTGCCAGTCATTTGTGAAATTAACAAGAAAACCTGACTTGTTATGTTTCCCTCTATATTGGATGTGCAGGATGACCACTTAACATAATGAGGGACAACACAATATCAAATTAACTAAATTATCATAATCACCTATTACCACACCCATAACAATAACAACAATAATATAAAATTCACACCTAGATACATTAAACAAAGTGGAACATAGCACTTTTTGGACTGGATCATGAAAATGTTAGGTAAGTAAATGTATTGCAACAGATAGAAGTAGTAGATAGTTAAGTAAAATAAAGTCAATAAAAATGTTAATTGTATATTTCTTGTTAGGGTTCCTTGTATTGTTTCTCAGTGACCATGATCATTAAATAGTTTTGTATCTTTAGATTTTCTAGGCAATGTAAGCCCAGGAGGAGACGCAAACGAGGGCGCCGTGTATGGCTGCCTCGAGCGGACCTCTCTTGTTTTTGCTGCTTTTGCTTGCTTGTCATTTCTCTGTGACTTCTGACTTCTATCCTTGATTTCTACTTGTTTTGTCTCATTATGTAAAAGGAAACAGGTACATCAGAGCATTTCATTGTACACTGTACTATGTATAATTGTGCATATGACAAATAAAACGTATCTTATCTCTTATCTTATGTTATCTTGTAATGCAGCCTCCTCCAGCTGTTGTTTGTTGTTCTGGGGGGCTGGTGAAATACATGTTCAAATAAGTCAGAGTGTGGATAACCTGGAGGTTACCCAGACTTTATCCTGTGACCCACGTCACACAAAGTCGGGATAATGTGGAAATGTGATCTCCATTGTTTATGTCATGCCTCTCACACATTCTACACAGCCACTCTCCACCCCTTGCTGAATCAAGTGGAGTTTCTCCCGTCATGAGAACATTTCCTACTGAAACAATCTTCTGGATTCCACTACATATGTGAAAGCATAACTCCACATTGTGTGGAGTTTATATGTGAAGAAGGTATAAAACCTCCACTTTTTTCCGTTTAATGCTATGTAGAGGTTGCTGGTGATCTCACTGACTGTTTGGGTTTTTCTTCACAACTGTGTCATCAGCCATTTTGGTTCCCCTTGGTTGATCCAATCTGTGTGTGGCTCAGTGCACCAGAGGTTTCTTTCTTTTTCAAGACTTGGCTACTCCTAATGTTTATGCAGTGCCTTTGATTTTTCTGCCTTTCTCGGGTTTACAATATCTTGCTTTTCTCGCCAAGCCTGTCTCCCAAAAATTGCCTCTCTATGCAACCAAATTGTAACTCCAATTACATTTGTGTAGCAAATGAATCATATAATAATGTTGTGAATGAACCTAAAGATAGTGCTTTATCCTGCAAATTAATTGGCTTTGCCATTCCAATACTTATTGAAGGAGCTGTATGCATGTTTGTATAAGTTCACATTTTGTTCTATCTTACATTCTTATTAGAGTTTATTTAGAAACATCAGAGAATTAGTTTAGCCCAGCAGCAGGAAGCCAATCTAATCAGCATACCATGGGGAGTGTTTGCATGATGACTGTTTATTTGTTGATGGGTATTTAAGAACAATTATCTTGATTAAAATATTGGATAATAAATAAAAAGGTTATGAAACGGTGTGTAAACGCACACTGCTTATCACTTCAAATTCATTCAAATCAGATTTATTAGAGGGTCAGACAGAAGACCAACAACCCAGTGAGCATCATGGCTCAGCTATAGGAAGAATTCATGCTGAAGTTTGCATACATAAATTCTTCCAACGATAACTTGTAATCTTGGTACAGATTATGAGAAACATGGTTATGTAAAGATAGGGACGATCAAAGAGGCTTGGACAAAGGACAAATAAGTTTATCTGCTGTTTTTGCTGAGGCTCAGTCTTCCCCCAACCCCTACCCCGCTCTCACTCTCTTTGATAAGTGTGCTTAATGCTGATATGAAATTCCCCCCACATCTCCCACCCGAGCCCAAAGGCATCGGGCAACAGGACATAGTGTCACTGCCACAGCAGAAAAACCGTTAAACAGATTTACTTGCACGCTTACTGGTGAGAAAAGCTGTGATGGGAAAAAATGATGACATTTTTCCCCACACTTAGTGCATGAAAGACATCTCTTTTTTGCCCATACTGAATAAACGGTTTATAAATGTAAAATCATGTTTCCTCTCTGGCCGTAGCCCAAGGACCTAACACCCCTGAATACGGTAACACAATGCCAGCAGCAGGGCCTAAAGGGCAGCGAGGACTTAACATTTTAGAGACAGGTTACAGTCTGCTGAGCCTCAATTTGCTTCTTCTTCTGTGGTTTGAAAATAACAAAGATTGAGGCAAAAAATGACATTTACTCCTGTGACTATTAGTGAATAGATTTTGCACTTTTTGCCAACCAGTCTGTCCATCTAGAATTATTAATATTTGGAGATAAAGACATTAGGATGACTTAGAATAAGTTTGTTGGCTCCATGATTAAGGCCACATGTGTCTAATAAGGTGTTTTATGAAGAAATACCTGAACATCTCCTCATATCCTTAACAGCCTTAGCTGAACTGTATGTTTAGTGCTATAAAACATGGTAAACTAGCCCAGTGATATTAAGCCATTGAATGATTAAAAGGTTGTTATCAGTTGTAATCATGGCCATAGTTACAGTATGTATTAAAAGAGCACCTAGCGGTAGGGCAGTAGGAGATCATCACTGATACTGTAATAACATCTAATGGACATAATACATATTTCAGAAGCAAGAGCAAAAAAAGCACAGGACAATACTTGGTTTTCGGTTTCTAACATTGTTAGTTAATGTTATAACTTTATTGTAACCCAAACCATGACTTTTAATTAAAGCTAACCAAATTATTTTTGTACCTAAACCTAACCAATGTATTTTTTCAGGTAAACATAAGCATGTTGTTGATTTATTGTTGACGATGAAAGCACATGATAACAACTTACTGAGCCTGCTGGTATGTGGAGCAGACACCTACGTGTCACATCTATAGTTTTGATAATGACAGATATTGACCATTAATTGATGTGATATCATCTATTTTGTCATTCCAACATTAGCATTTAGCTTATTAGCATTTATATTTAGAATTTTTGTTCCTCAATAGCTCATCACACAAGATGCTGTTGCTGTGGGCTATTGTTGTTTGTTAAGTCAACCATGCCAAAAAATTATAATAACTATATCTAAGGCACATCTAAGCTAATCTACACTGGAAAGTCTGACTTACAGATACAGGACAAATATAAATTTGTGGGGTTAAAAATTTTTTTCTTCTGCATTAAGTAACGGTAAGAGTTAATGAATTAAGACTCTGAGATATAATTTATTTTAACAGGTTTTACTCCAATACATTTACTTCAAATAAATTTCAGTAGCTCAGCTCGTCTGCTGCGTATTTTAATTCTCTCTGGATCATTGCAACTACAACAATTTAATTTACATGAAAAACGTGAATTTACCTGCTTTGCTTATTATTTTCTTGTCTGTCCTCTTTTGCACTAATGACAAGTGTAAGAGAAAATTTACCATGTGAATAATGTAACTCATTAGGAGGAAGCCTGTGTTAGTAAGCTTTAGTGGATAATCAAGTTTGAGTGGAACATCAGCATTTGGATTTCACAGAAGGCTGATATTCTCATTATCTTGAGGCAGACAGCAGTACGTGATCTGCCATCTTACTATTAGCTTCAGTGTGTAAATAGAGGAAAATCAATATAGTTTTGATGGTCAAGGTTAATAACAAATACTTTTAAATCACTTTCTCTGAGATCTATTCTGCTGAGGGTGTAAAAGTCTATTGTTTGTCTACCGGAATGATTTATCTTCTGGTGTTTCCCACTATACCTGTCTTTACTGAAGGGTAAACTGTATGGATAAATTTCCCAAAGGATACATTGGTAGGACAGGCACGAGTTGCTGTGGTCTTTTTTCTCTCCATCTATTGGGCCAGGTGTTGTATTCAGATTCCCCTTGAAAGCTGTCCTCCGCTATGCCCTGAGCTTAGTTTTTCATGAAGTATTTTTTGATGAAATGATATGCTGTGCCAAAACATATGAAGTGCACCTGGGAGGTGACTAAGGTGCAGGGGTTTGAGTTAAAATGCTGAAATTCTGGATTGTCTTGCCAAAATATGTCGAACAATGTTACGATACTCAAGGAGAGTATGTCCAACAATTCAATTACCTGTCACTTTGAGCTGGGGGAGCACAACGCTGTTTATGGCCCGTGTCTCTTACCACAGTTAAAACATATTCTGCCTAACATTACGTTAGCCACATTAAATGATCTTCCTATGTCATGCCAGTTGTCTTTCAACCCAAGAGTTGGCAGGTTTGATTCCCAGTCCTCCTGTAGCTACATGCTGAGGTGTCCTTGGACAAGACACCCAAACTCTGACCCTTGGCGCCTCAAAGGGGCAGCCTATCCACCAAGAATTTCCTCAAGGGGATTAATAAAGTATCTGTCTTCTGTCTCTTATCTCTTAGATTACACATAACATAGGAACCCAAAAAATCATAGCAATAATCATCTGTGATGATTCTCAGACATCCAAGTAATGATGACCCCAAAACATGCTATTCATTTTAACTGTTATCAGAAGCCCCTTTTACATTGCCCCTTCAAGATCACTTTACTGTGCCAATACAATGCCTCGTGTTGTAAAAAAGGTACCAAGATGGCATTGAGGGTCAGTGCGGACTCTCCTTTAAGCTGCCTTAAGAGGCAATGTCAGATGTGCATCACAGGTGAGGCGGGTTCGCTCGTTGCACCTTTACAGTGGCGTTTTAAAGTGCAGTGTAAATAGGCAAAGTCCTCTTAAAGAGGGCCACCTTCTCACCAATAAGGTGGCGTGGCTATGCATTAAGAGCTTATGTCACACTTGAATGACCATCCCTTAACAGAGCGAGTGGTCAACTACACCACTTGTCAGACTTGCAGATCACACTTGCAGTGTACTCTTGGCATCCCTTCACAGGCACTTTAAGAGCTGTTCACTACTGCTGTTGACACATGATGGTTAGGTGGGACAATGTAACATTACTGACCCTCAAGAAGTTAACTTAATGACTGCCAACTACTTAGTTGGCCACTGTCCTGAGATGTTCTTTCATACATGCAACACACAACAGGACATGTTGGCACTTCATGGAAATAGTGTACTCCTTTGTTTTAGACAGGAGGCGACACATGGATAGAGCATGCAGGAAGCATGATTTGACACAAGAAATAGACTGCAGAAAGCAGTTCCCTGAAAGAGAGAAGTGTGGTGCAACACCAGCAGGCCAGGCAGATCAAATGAATGTGAATGTCACTGGGAATTCTCCACCTGACCCACTGTATTCACACATGGCCTCAATCAGATATTACTTTGACTTTGTACTAGGGAGCTGGTTGGGTAATGTTCGTTTTGCTGACTTGTTTGAACATTTGGGTTCTCAGGTGCACCTCTTCTGGGTAATGTGAGTTCAGGGTTCCAGTCAGAAAACAGTGAACAGTGAACAGTGAAAACAGAGAACCACACAGAATAGCACTTTTGGGGGAAAAACTGTGATCATATGATTGTACTCAATCATACAGCTAAACAGTAATAGTAATTTAACATACTGTAAGTATTAGGGAGAATGGGTTTAACCATCTCTACCTACAGTTGTAGGCATTCTTGGCAGCTTCAGCAAAAACTAGATCATCAACAGTACCATGTCTTAGAGAGGAGATTACGGTGGCATATGCACAAATGTGTACAAGCTTTTTAAGCTACGCCTCACAAAGCATTGCTTACACTTAGTGCACCAAGACTTGCCACCTCAGGTGCAACCAGGAAGCCTGGGCAAAGTTCACACATACAGTACACAGAGTCTTTTCAGACAGAGAGAGTCTGATAATGATGCCTCTAGGTACTCATGCTCCTCTGGAAGTAGAAAAAAAAGAGGTGTGTTGGGAGTCACAGCAAACACTGCTGATTTAGTGTTATAAAGGGATGAAGGGGGTGATTGGATGGAAAGGAGGGTGGTATGGAGATGAAAAAGCACATTGTCAGATACTATCACTCTCTCCAAAGGAACAACGTCAAGCCCCTCAGCACCTGCCTGAGCACTGACTATGACATTTATCCATGCTGCTATGACTAAAGCGCAGGCCAGACGACCCTGTCTGAACACCAATCATCTGACTGGCTCATCTCAGCCGCTGTGCTGAAATGAAGCTGTCATTCATGCCATGGTTCTTTCACTGTGTGTCACTCTCTAGGGAGAGATTTATGTGCTTTTTTCCCCACTCCTGTTCAGCAGAGCTCCTGTGGTGGGATCAGCTGATTTGAAACGTTGATGAAGTTCAGACAGCTCCAACTGCGCAAAGAGATACATCTTCATTATGCTGCAAAGTGCTCCTAAAACATTATCATTAGTTTTCAAACTGCTGGACAGCAAATTCCAACTGCAAAGGTTGTCATTTTAAATGTATACTGCAGTGCCACATATCAGGCTTCTGTCTTAAATCAGGCATATGGTTCAGAGATGGTTGATGGAGTTTTAAAACCTGACTTTAAAAGTTTCATCAACAGATTTTGCATAATTGGCATGTTAAAAAACCCTAGACAATCACTAGTGTTCAGACAATATACATCACATAGTGTCATTTGTGCCAACAGTTAATTACGACAAGCAGTAATACTGTATATTATGGTTAAGCACCTGTTGCAGCCGTAGTAATTATGACAAAGGAGAGAGTTAGGTGACGTAATAAAAGTAAAAAGACAGTAGGTCAAGACTCGTAGCTGGCTAACAAAACCAAGAACTTTACCACAGGAGGCCAATGCACAAGTCCAGGGTGTATGTTCGGTGTTTTAACCATGACTGTTTAATAAGGTTAACCACATAATCAGTTGCTGGAGTCTGTCCCAGCTTTCACTGGGTAAGAGACAGGGTACACCTTGGACAGGTCAACAGTTTATCACAGGGCTGACATGTAGAGATGGACAACCATCTTATGAGTGACACAGGGAGAACATGCAAACTCCACACAGAAAGGCACCTGGCTGAGTGGTGGATTCAAGCCCAGGTCCCTCTTGCTGTGAGGTGACAGCAAAGTTGACTACTTCAAGCCAAGGTTAAAAGTCCTCCATAAGAGTACTGATTCACCTTATTTTAAAAGAAGACAAGCATTAGAGAAGATGCCTGCTGCAACGCAATTTCAAGTGGTGCTCTCATGTAGAAATAATTATCATCTAATATAAGAAAAAAAAACAACTAAATATTTTCATGCAATAAAAGAGTGAAAAATCAATAATGTCTATAATAGTAATGTGAGAGAAATTACCCATTGTTCACTACCTGTTTAGCTCTACTGCAGTTGGTGAACATAAACACTTTAAAGGTCAGATTTTTTCTAAATAATATAAATATTGGATTTAGATTTGCTGGGTGAAAAAAAAGAAAAACAAACAACAACAAAAACAAAACAGTCCAAATGATAATTGAAAATATTGATCTGTAACTGATGATGACAAAATGTGTTGGATTAGAGAATCACGAACAGCAAATATTTGGCCTCTGAGATGTGAAATATTATAGGTAAGTGTAGCACAGGAAAAATTGTTGCCTGGATTTTGGGCCAAGTGCCAAAAGCAATTAGGAGACCCTAACAATGCCGTCTTATGTGCAATGGATATTTAATTAGACAGATGTTATACATGTTATTGCAACAAGCAGCTTTACTAATGCCGTTTACGTTATCAGCAAACTAATCTTGGAAAGGTTTAAAACAATCAGTTAATGGACCAGCACGAGTGTGGTTATAATAGCAGGCTGACCTAATCAGGGTTCCAACCATCTCAGGTCTCATCGACATCACATCAGAGATATCTTCAATCAAATCAATTCAGTACTTTACAGTATATAGCCAAATTTTACATATTGTACATTAGCCACAATGGGCTTTACAATCTGTAAACAGCGATACCTTATGTCTTTAGATCCTTAAATCAGATGAAGAAAAACTAGTGGTTAAAGCTCTGAACATTATGATTCCATACACGTTTTGCCCAGGTGAAGGAACAAACAAGTTTATTTAAAAGCCGTAGTAATTGGGTAGCATTCAATATCCTGCAGCAGCATGAGGGTACTGTGACAAATACTAATAAGCTTTTGGAAGTGGTGGAATAAGACGGAGGCTGTCTGAGTTTCTGGTTACTAACTTGGCATGTGTTGGCCCCCTGGGAGCCAACATTGGAACGAAACTAAACAACAGCTAGTTTGTCTTTCTTTATTTTTAGGAGAGTGTGTTTTAAACTCAGGTGTTTCCTACCTTAGATACCCGACTTTAAAGGTAGCCAGGGCTTTTTATTTCTTGTATGTAAGACTATAGGCCAGATTTATGCTCTCAAAAATACAAATTTTCATTTCTCAGCTGACACAAGCTACAAGCAGATTAGTAAATTTGGCCCTGCGAGAATGTCAGTACAGTAAACAGACTTTAATAACAATGTTGCTGGTATGGCTTTTGGTGCCATGTGCTGGAAAAGTGAACCACGAACATCAAATATTTGGCTTCTGGGACATGTGTGAAATACAGTATCTGCACAGGGATGGCATTTTATGGTAAGTGCAACACATTAAATCAAGTTTCCCAGCCTCCTCCAGAGGCCCAAAAGAATCAGGAAGCACATTTGGTACACCAGTGACTACTTCCTAAAACAGAACAGTGTAGGGAATATAAAGTATTGTGCGTGTTCATGATAAGGAAAAAAATATGTTACAAAGTGCAGAATTGTCTCATTGGAAATTCAGAAAGCTCAGTCAAACATAATAATATCCCAATCAAGCTATTTTCTCTTATTATGAAGTCCTTTCATATAAACTATTTACTTGTGGGGTGACATTTATTTTTGGATGTGCTGCTCAAATGATATTAAATGTTAAAGCTAGTCCAATGTCAGCGCTCTTACTTCGATCTGCAGCAGGGCCTCCTCTCTTTGACGGAGCACCTCCACGTCCTCCTCGCTGATCTCCGATAAGAAAGCCTGGGCGGCTCCCTGTGAGCCAGCCGCTTCTCCAAATAGTGGACCCTCCTCCACCTGCTCAGTGGATGGGGTCTGAGGACTCTGTAAGTGTGCACATAAACACATTAAATTAGATTAGAATAGATTAATAGCAGCAGTGCTGCTAGATACAGCCACAACAGTGACAATTGCAATATAATGAAATTCAGACCTGGTCTGGTTGCAGTCCCTGGTCACAGATAGAAAAGAAAGATATGTGAAGAACATTTTTACTCTATTTATCTCTCATAACATAACATAGTTATGTGCTTCTTGGTGATGCAAATAGTAATTCACATATATATTACTATAGTAATGTATCTATTAAAACTATGTTTGCCTTATTGCCTGAAGCTGCAGTTCTAAGTGTTACAGAGCTTCATAGTGAGGTTCTGCTTACTGTTTAGTTGTAGTATCACATTCTCTGAGCTGGAAATCAAAAACATTTAGATGAAGTTGCATGTCCAATTGTTGTAGCCAATTATGGATATTTGAATAGCAAAGAAATATAGGAAGTTGGTCAGCACGCTATGAAAGCCTGTGCATGCACAAGCACATATGTGCAAACAAAAGCAGAGGAGGGAAGAGACATATAATCAGAGACAGAGTGACAGGCCTGGTTGTCTATTTTTGCATTGCTAATGTGTTCCACCTTTGTGCGGCTGACTGCACAACTAATTTATGGTAGAGGGGCCATAGTGGGTCATAGCACAGGGACTAACCCAGGCTGAGTCATGGCGCTCTGTCTACTGGCCACGATGTGACTCACCACTTCTCAACAAACTCTGCAATATCGTGCTCACTCCTACACATACATCCCCACTGCAAACGCTCCAGAATACATTAGTACTTCACACAGATGGAGAAGACTCTCAATACAATCATCCTCACACCTGACTGCATAAGTTCACACACTGTGAGGAAGTTCACACAAGTTTCACAAGTTTTCGCTTGTCAACTCCGGTTGACTGTGATGGCGTGAATATGAAGACGTGGGTGGGAAACGGTCAATAACATTTGTATTGATCTGCAAAATGGCTAAATTCGTTGCTCAGAAATAAAACACAGACTGCTGCTGCTACTACCGCTCACAGTGCTGTAGACGTAGCAGCAGCTTCACCAGTTTGATCTTGTACGCAGTGATTAGGGGACTTGCTACTATTCACTGAGGGTAGTCAGGGTTATATAATATACCCTCCAGCCCACCAACAACCTTTACCTCTAATGCTAGTTGAGACCTTTGTTTCAGAGGGACATAAGACTTAACACATAGCCTCTGCGGATCAAGGCAGATTTAAAGGCTCATTGTGAGTAAAATGGTTAAAATAAAAAGTAGAATTGTTACTGCCCAACCTGATGAAGCTGTAAACGATTTGACATTTGGTTTAACAGCAGGGTGATGTATAAGATGGTGTCCTTGAAGGAAATCTTCCGACCTGCAAATATTGTTTAGTGTGATACACAATTTGAACAATCTGCTGATTTTTATTTTACTTTGAAGAAAAAAAAAGTAATTTATTCATGGTACTCCGTGTCTTATCCATGCACACTTTGATAGGAGGAGCTGGAGGTTGAGTCACTAAGGTTGTCCACTTTTGCGGACAGTTAGGTTGTTTTCTTAACCTTTTAAAGCCCAGTCCAACAAATAATAGCCAAAACATCCTATTTTTAACTGGAGTGTGTATTGCACCCTTTGTTCAAAAAAAAAAAGGAAAAAAAAAGAAATTATTTCTTGCAGTGATTTGCAAATATCAGAACACAAATGTTTAAACTGAGAAAATTTACCATTTTAAGAAATAAAAATTGAAATTGATGGCAGTAATGCTTCTGAAAAAAGTTGGGCCAGAAGCTTCAAAATGCTGAAAACTAAGTGATACTAACAAGGAAGGACACATTGCAACTAATTAGGTTAATTGGTCTCTCTGAAGTAAAGATGGACAAAGGTTCACCATCTCTGTGCACAAGGAGAACGGTCGACACACAATATTGGATGCCTGTAAACTTCAGGCCCTCAGATAGCACTGCATAAAGTGGAAAACTGTTCTGTGGTCAGATGAATCTAGCAGTTTTCAGTTCAAAAGCCTGCATCTCTGATGGTATTGGGGGGCATTAGTGCCTATGGAATGGCCAGCCTGCACATCTCTAAGGTTTCCATCAATGCTGAAATATATATCCAGGTGTTAGAGCAGCATATGCTCCCACCCAGACAATATCTTCTTCAGAGAAGGCCTTGCATATTTCAGCAGGACAATGGCTTGTAGTAGAAGAGTCCAGGTGCTGAACTGGCTTTCCTGCAGTCACATTGAACATATCTGGCCGTGGTAAACATAGCCCTGTCTTGACTTTTTTGAGATGAGTTGCTGCCATCATTTCCAGAATTCACTTTTTTCTTAAAATTGTAATGTTCTCAATTTAAACATTTGATATGATTTCTATGTATTGTGGATAAAATATGGGTTTATGATCC